>CM053509.1:78198040-78264405 GCA_028627145.1 Eidolon dupreanum
GGGAGCCCTTTGTAAGGAAATATCAGTTCCTGAAACCCTGAAGGGAGGAGAAGCATCAGTTCCTGAAATTCCAAGGGAGGAGTTTTTCTCTCGGCCTTATGTTAATTCATGTTAATCGCAGCTATTGTTTCTGGATACTTGTGGTTTTGTTTTGAGCAGTTTGTTACTTTGTTATGAGCAGTTTGTCACGTACTCAAGCCGTATAAGTATATGGTGCTAAATAAACTCGAGGCTGCAGCTTCGACTGTATGCCCTCCCGAGATCTTTCTCTCTTCTCTGTCTTTTTTTCCTAACCCTCGCTCCCCCACTCCGGACTGTTCGACTCTGCCCGGCTGGCTCCGGCAGAACCTCAAAGTAAAACACTGCCCAAGCCTTTGGGCAACCTCTAAACTACATATGTGCAGGGGAGCAAAACAATTTCCAGCAAAAAAAAAAAAAATAGATAAATAGATCATAGAGAGATGATTGATAAATCCAAAAAGATAGATGATAGGTAGATGATATAGATTGGATAGATGATAGATAGATGATAGGTAAATAATAATAATGATGATAATGATGATGATGATGATAATAATTGATAGATGATAAATGATTCATGGATGATTGATAGATGATAGGTAGATAGATGATAGATAGACAGATAGATAGATAGATAGATAGATAGATAGATAGACAAACAGATAGACAGACAGACATTAAAACAACCAAGAAAGAGGGCAGCAACTTGATAGAGCTAAATTAAGTGAAATTTGTGGTGTTGATTTTTTTAACTGAGTGTAGTACCCAGCCTATGCACAGTTCAAGTAAAAGAATGCTGAAACCATTCTGTTTTGAGGTGACTGAGAACAGATCCTGAAGCTGGCAGAAGAGCTGCAAATTTAGGGTAGATTCCCATAAGAAAGGGAAACAGAGATATAAGCCCCAAATTCTAAGTACAAGATTTGCCTACATCCTTGGATGACTCCCAAACTATGTAGACACAGATGGGTTGAGTGGTAAAAATAACTTTGCCACGTTGCCATATTATGATAGCCCTAAGACAATGTCAAGTAGAAGTCATGAGAGTGGGTGTTCTTGTCTTTTTCCTCATCTTTAGGTGAAAGCATTTATTTTTTACCATTAAGTATCACATTAGCTGTAGGTTTTCATCAATGCATTTTATCAGGTTGGAGAAGTTTCTATTTCTAGTTTGCTAATGATTTTTATGATGAATGGATGTTGTATTTTGTCAAATGCTTTTACTACATATGTTGAGGTAATCACAAATTTTCTCTTTATTCTCTTAATAAAGTGAATCACATTGATTGTTTTTTAAATCTTAAACCAACCTTTTATTCCTTGGATAAATTCCATATGGTCATGATGTATACTGTAAAATTGTATTTGCTAATAATTTAAGAATTTTTGCCTCTCTATAATGAGATGTATTGCTCCATGGTTTCTCTTCTTGTAAAGTATTTGTATGTTTTTAATGTCATGGTATATGAGCTTCATAAATTGTATTGAAAGAATTATCATTACCCTTTATCCTAAAGAGTTTTAAAAGCATTGATATAATTTCTTTCTTGAAACTGAAGAATTTACAAATAAATGAAAGCATATACTGTGCTCATGGATAAGAAGAAGTAACGCATTAAAAATGTGCATACTACAGAAAGCAATCTATAGTTTCAATGTAATCCCTATCAAAACATCAATGATATTTTTCACAAAACTAGAATAAATAATCCCGAAATTTATATGAAACAACAAAAGACCCCAAATAGCCAAAGTAATCTTAAGAAAGAAGTACAAAATTGGAGGTATCACACTACCTGATAACAAACTATATTGCAAGGCTATAGTAATTAAAACAGTATGATATTGGCATAAAAATAGACATATAGATCAATGGAACAGAATAGAGAGCCCAGAAGTAAACCTTCACCTACATAGTCAATTAATCTATGACAAAGGTGAGAAGCATATACAATGGAGTAAAGATAGTTCAATAAGTTGTACTGGAAAAACTGAACAGATACATGGAAAAAAATGAAAATGAACCACCTTCTTACACCATATACATGAATAAACTCAAAACAGATTAAAGACTTAAATATAAGACCCTATCCCATAAAATTCCTAAAAGGAAACATAGGCAGTAAACTCTCTGACATTGCTCTTAGTAATATTTTTTTTCTGATATATCTTCTCTGGCAAAGGAAACAAAAGCAAAAATAAACAAATAGGACTAGACCAAACTAAAAAGTTTTTGGACAGCAAAGGAAACCATTACCAAAAAAGATAACCTACCAAATGAGAAAATATATTTTATTTATAAGTAATACAACCATTAAAAGGTTAATATACAAAATATATAAAGAACTCATACAACTTACCACCAAAAAAATCCAATTAAAAACTGGGCATGTGACCTAAAGAGGACATACAGATGGCCAATTAACATATGAAAAGATGCTTAATGTCACTAATTATCAGAGAAATGTAAATTAAAACCACAAGATATCCCTATTTTCATTGCAGCATTATTTATAATAGCCAAGATATGGAAGCAACCTAAATATCCATCTATAGGTAATTGTATAAAGAGGTAGTACATAGGTAAAATGAAATATTACTTGGCCTTTTAAAAAATAAAATCTTGTCATTTGTGGCAACATAAATAAACCTAAAGGGTATTATGTTAAATGAAATAACTCAGTGAAAGACATACCATATGATTTCACTTATATGTGGAATCTAAAAATGAAAATAAATAAAACAGAAACAGACTCATAGATACATAGAACAAACTAATAGTTGCCAGATAGGAGTGGAGTTGGGAGGGTTGAGTGAAAAAGATGAAGGGAAGGGATTAAGAAGTGCAAATTGGCAGATACAAAATAGCCATGGGGATATAAAGTACAGTATAGGAAATATAGTTAATAATATTGTAATAGCTAGATATAGTGCCAGGTGTGTACTAGACTAATAGAGGGGATCATTTCCTGAGTTGTATGAATGTTTAACCACCATGCTGTACACCTGAAACTAACATAATATTGAATCAACTAACATTTAAAATTTAAAATAAAATAAAAATATTATTTTTTTCTTAAATATTTGCTAGAATTCACCAGTGAAACTATCAAAAGCTGGAGTTTTTAGTTTGTCTTTTGGTGGAAAATATTTTAATTACAAATTCAATTTCACTTCTATATAACCAGATTTTCTACTCATTTCTGAGTTTTTTTTATGTTTTCCAATGTGTTTGTCCATTTAATCTAAATTGATAGATATGTTGTCATAATGTTTATCACATTTTTAGAAATGATAATTTGCTTCTTTTTATTTTTATCAGTCTAACTAGCGGTTTATCAATTGTATTGATTTTATTAAAGAAAGTCACTTCTGGTTTAACTGATTTTCTTAACTTTCTCTTCATTCTCTATTTTATTGATTTTTCTCTTATCCTTGAGTGTTTCTATCATGCCACTTTAGAATTTATATTATTTTCTTTTACAGATTCTTTTCTTGAGAATCTTACTTTAGTTATTTTAGACCTATCTTATAAGCATTTAAAAATATAAATATCTTTCTAGACACTTCTGTAGTTATAATTTGATATCTTATATTTTCAGTTTTATAAAGTCCAAAATATTTCTATTTTGCCTTGTGGTTTTTCCTTTGCCTCAGATGCTATTTAGAAATGTATTACTTAATTATCAAATACTCAAAAATTATTCAGGTTTATATCTATTATTGATGTCTAAGTTAATTCTGTTTTGATCAGAGATCATACATTCTATGGTTTCAGTGTTTTTTAATTATTAACTTGTTTTATGGTCAATCACATGGTTCATTTTGGTTATTTTACCATGTGAGCTGTAAAAAACTTATACGTGGTGTAGTGGGTTTTATTTTTATTTTTATATTTTTAAGTTTATTGGGGTAACATTTGTTAATACAATTATTTACTTTTCAGGTATACCTTATAATTTGACATCTATTACCTTATAATTTGACATCTGTATATTCTATTATGTTTTTACCACCCAAAGTCCAATTGCCTTCAGTTACCATATATTTGATCCCCTTTACCCACTTCAACCTCCCCCTACCCCACTATATTTGACCCATTTACCCTGTCTACCTCTCCCCTCCTCCTCCACTCCCTACACTCTGGTAACCACTAGTCTATAGTCCATATCCATGAGTTTCTGTTTGTTTGTCCTGTTAATTTGTTGTATTTAGGTTTACATCCCACATATAAGTGATATCATGTGATTTTCAATTTTTTTGTTCGGCTTTTTTCGCTTAGCATGATTATCTCTAGGTCCATCCATGTTGTCGCAAATGAATGTATTTCACCTCTTCTAATGGCTGAGTAATATTCCATTGTATATATGTACCACCACTTCTTTATCCAATCATCTATCTTAGGACACTTCAGTTGCTTCCATGTCCTAGCCCCTGTGGATAATGCTACTATGAACACTGGTGTGCAAATATCTTTTTGGATATGGGTTTTCAAGTCTTTGGGGTAAATGTAGCAGGATTGCTGGATTATATGGTAGATCGATTAGTTTTTTGAGGAACCTCCATACTGTTTTCCATGGTGGCTGTACCAATTTGCAGTTCCACCAGCAGCATATAAGGGTTCCTATTTCTCTGTATCCTCTTCAAGATTTGTTATTACTTGTTCTGTTGATTATAGCTATTCTAACAGGTGTGAGATGGTATCTCATTGTGGTTTTGATTTGCATTTGCCTAATACCTAGTGATGTTGAGCATCTTTTCATATATTTGTTGGCCATTTGTATGTCTTCTAGGGAGAAACGTCTGTTCAGGTCCTCTGCTCATTTTTTGATTGGATCGTTTGGTTTTTGTTGTTATTGAATCGTATGAGTTCTTTGTATATTTTGAATATTAGGCCCTTATTAGAGGTGTTGCTTGCAAATATATTTTCCCATTCAGATGGTTATCTCTTTACCTTGTTAATGGTTTATTTTGCTGAGCAGAAGCTTTTCAGTTTCATGTAGTCCTATTCATTTATTTTTGCTTTTACTTCCCTTCCCTTTGAGGACAAATTCATAAAATCCTCTTTAAGTCCAAGGTCCTTGAGGTTAGTTCCTATGTTTTCTTCTTGCATTTTGTTGTTTCAGGTCTTATATTCAGGTTCTTAACCCATTTTGAGTTAATTTTGGTGTGTGATGATAGACAACAGTCTAGTTTATTCTTTTGCTAGTAGCCTTCCAGTTTCCTCAGCACCATTTATTTAAGAGGTTTTCCTTTCTCCACTGTATGTTTTTGGCTTTTTTTGTTGAAAATTATTTGCCCATATAGATAATGGTTTTACTTCTGAATTCTCGATTCTATTCCACTGGTCTGTGTGTCTGTTTTGCTGCCAATACCATGATGTTTTGATTACTGTCACTTTGTAGTATAATTTGAAGTTGGGCAAAGTGATGCCTCCAGCCTCGTTCTTTTTTCTCAGGATGGCTTTGGCAATTCGGGGTCTTTTGTGTTTCCATAGAAAACTCATGATTTTTTGTTTTATTTCTTTAAAAAATGCCAGTGTGATTTTGATGGGGATTATAGTAAATCCGTATAATGCTTTAGGTAACATGGTCATTTTAACTGTTATTCTTTCAATCCAAGTACACAAAATATCTTAGTAGAGTCTTATAGTTGTCATTAAATAGGTCCTTCACATGCTTCATTAAATTTATTCCTAGATATTTTATTCTTTTTGATGTAATTTCAAAAGAAATTATTTTTTCTACTTCTTTTTCTGACACCTCATTATTAGAGTATAGGAATACTATGGATTTTTGAACATTGATTTTGTATCCAGAAACTTTGCTGTATTTGCTTATTGTTTCTAGTAGTATTGTTGTGGACTATTTAGGGTTTTCTATATAGAGAATCATGTCATCCACAAATAGTGACAGTTTGACTTCTTTGTTTCCTATTTGGATGCCTTTTATATCTTTCTCTTGTCCGATTGCACTTGCTAGGACCTCCAATGTTATATTGAATAACAGTGGTGATAGTGGACAGTCTTGTCTTGTTCTTGATCTTAGAGGAGTTTTTAGTTTTTCACCATTAAGTATAATATTGGCTAAGGGTTTATCATAAATGGCCTTTATTATATTAAGATGCTTTCCTTCTATACCAGTTTTGCTAAGTGTTTTGATCATAAATGGATGCTGTATCTTGTCAGTTTTTGCTGCTTCTATTGATATCATCATATGATTCTTATTTTTTAATTTGTTTACATGGTGTATCACATTAATTGATTTGTGTATGTTGAACCATCCCTGTGCCTCTGGGATAAAGCCCACTTGATCGTGGCATATAATCTTTTTAATATGTAGCTGTATTCAGTTTGCTAGTATCTTATTTAGGATTTTTGCATCTGTGTGCATGAGAGATATTGGCCTGTAGTTTTCTTTTTTGTGTATTATCTTTACCAGGTTTTGGTATCAGAGTAATACTGTCTTCATAAAATGAGTTGAGAAGTATTGCCTCCTCTTTGATTTTCTGGAAGAGTTTGAGAAGAATAAGTATTACATCTTCTTTGAATGTTTGGTAGAATTCACTGGTGAAGCCATCTGGTCCTGAACATTTACTTTTTGGTAGGTTTTTGATGATTGTTGCAATTTCCATACTGCTGATCGGTTTATTTAGATTTTCCATTACTTCTTGATTCAGTCTAGGAAGTTTGTATTTTTCCAAGTACTGGTCCATTTCTTCCAGGTTATTAAATTTTGTATTATATACTTTTTTACAGTATTCTTGCATGATTCTTTGTATTTACGTGATGTCAGTCATATTTCCCCTCTTTTATCTTTGATCTTGTTTATCTGTGTCCTTTCTCTTTTTTTCTTTAGTGAGTCTAGCCAGGGTTTGTCAATTTTGCTAACCTTCTCAAAGAACTAACTCTGTTTCATTTATTTTTTCTATTGTTTTTTTTGGTTTGTTTTCAATTTCATTTTTTTCTGCTACAATTTTGATCATTTGTTTCCTTTTGCTGACTTTAGGCTTCATTTGTTCTTCCTTTTCTAGTTTTTAAGATGAAGCATAATGTTGTTTATTTGGGCTCATTCTTGTTTTTGGAGATAAGCCTGTAATGATATGAACTTTCCTCTTATGACTGCTTTTGCCGTGTCCCAAAAGTTTTGATATGTTGTAGTGTCATTTTCATTCATGTCTATGTATCTCTTGCTCTCTTTTTATTTCTTCCCTGACCCAGTTATTTTCAAAAGTATGTCGTTTTAATCTCTATGTATTTCTGGTCTTCCTGTTTTCTTTTCGCAATGGATACCTAATTTAAAAGAATTATGATCAGAGAATAGGTTGGTATGATTTCAGTCCTCTTATATTTGTTGAGGCTATCTCTGTGTCCCAGTATGTGGTCAATTCTTAAGAATATTCCGTGTGCACTGGAGAAAGAATGTGTAAGCAGCTGTTTTGGGATGGAAGGCCCTGTATATGTCAATTATGTCCAGTTGGTCTAATGTGTCATTTAAGGATATTATTTCCATATTGATTTTCTGTTTGGATGATCTGTCCATATCCAACAGGGGGGTATTTAGGTTCCCTACTACGATAGTGTTTTGGTCTGTTTCTCTCTTTAGTTCTGTTAGTAATTGCTTTACATATTTTGGGGCTCCCTGATTGGGAGCATAGATATTAATAAGTGTTATATCTTCTTGATACATGATTCCCTTTATCATTTCAAAGTGTCCCTCTGTATCTTTCTTTACCTCTTTTATTTTATTAAGTCTATTTCCTCTGAATTAGTACCACTACTCCCACTTTTCTCTGAATGTCATTTGCTTGAAAGATCATTTTCCACCCTTTCACTTTGAGTCTATATTTGTCTTTGGAGCTGAGATGTGTCTCCTGGAGGCAGCATATGGTTGGGTTTTGTTTTTTGATCCATTCTGCAACTCTGTGCCTTTTTATTCTTGAGTTTAGTCCATTTACATTTAGGGTGATCATTGAAATATTAGATCTTCTTATAATCATTTTATCTTTTGCTTTTGGATAGCTCAGTGTTTCCATTGCTTCCTTGTCCTTGTGTTTCTGTTTTCTTTATTTTGGTTGCCTTTTGTGGATTTCCCCTCTGGTTCATCTTGTTTTATGTTATATACTTCAGTTTTGAATCTTTGGTGTGTGGTTACCATTACAAATAGGAAAAGGATATATATATATATCTATATATATATATAGATATATATATATAGATATATATATATATACATATATATACACAGTCATCCATTTTCTTCTGCACATGCCTTATCTCCATTCCCTACTGTGAACCTGGATCTTTAGATCATCCCCTTTTCAGTCATTGTTATCTCAATTTGTTCCTATGTATGCTGAACATTCATTACTATCTTGCTATAGCAATTCTCTTCTTATTATTTAAGCTTTAATGCCCTATTTTTAGTAAGGATTGTGTTCCTCTGCCTCTATTTGTCTGATAGTCACTTAGTTCTTAATTATGTATTTTTTTTCATCATTTTGTTTTAGGTGAGCTGACCCCTTTCAGTATTTCCTATAGTGCAGGCCTCATAATGGAGAATTCCCTCAATTTTTTTACGTCTGGAAAAGTCTTTATTTCTCCTTCATATCTAAAGGAGCATTTAGCAGGATACATTATTGTGGGCTGATAGTTTCTTTCACTTAATAGTTTAAATATTTGATTCCATTCCTTTCTGGCTTATAAGGTTTGTGCTGAGAAGTCTGAGAATAACCTAATGGATTTTCCTTTATAAGTTACCATTTTCTCCTCCCTGGCTGCTCCGAGAATTCTATCTTTGTCATTGATTTTTGATAACTTTAATACAAAGTGTCTTGGTGAAGGCCTTTTTGGGTTGAGATAATTGGATGTTCTGTTGACTTCTTGAATTCTAAGCTCCAGTTCATTCCTTAGATTTAGGAAATTCTCATCCACTATTTGTCTGAAAATGCTTACTAGTCCCTGCTCCTTTTCTTTGCCTTCAATAATGCCCATTATTCTTATATTTCCTCTCCTGATGGTATCAGCTAGTTCTTGAATTTCTCTTTCATTATTTTCTTCAATTTCTCTCTTCTTACATCTGATATTTCTAGATTTCTGTCTTCAGTATCACTGATCCTTTTCTCCACTTGGTTGATTCTATTTTCCAAGCTTGCTATTTCATTTTTCAACTCTTGCAGGGTTTTTTATCTCCAGAAGATCTATTCTGTCCCTTTTGAAGATTTTAATCTCCTTGCTCTACTCATCTAGTTGTTTTTTCAATTCCTGAAATTGTTGATATGCCTCATTTCAGACCTCACTGAATTTTTTCAGAAATACCATCCTGCATTCTCTGTCATTTAAGTCGCATATTTCTATATCTGTAAGCTTATTTTCTGAAGATTTTTCTTTTTCTTTCTGAGAGTCCTTGTCACCTTGGTTGTTCATGGTGTTTAATGGACTACTTCTGCACCTGAGCATTAATGGAAATGTATTCTGTTTTTTTTTTCCAGAAAGAAGATTTATTATTTAAAGGTCTCTCTTTAGCCTGCTGCAAAGACGGCACTTTTTTTTGATTTTCAGTAGGTGGTGTCTAAGCTTCTTGGATCCTTGCTTTATATAAAGCCTAAATAATGCTTTTTTAATTTTCTTGTAGATATTTAATCATGCTCACTACCCTCAGTTTCTGTTCCTGTCAGTATCAGTTAGTCTCTGCAGCATTTGCTCAGATTCCCCTGGGGCATCACGGTGATTGGTTTCAGAGGGTATGGGAGGAGAGGCCCTCTGGTTTGGGAGTTGGGTGCTGTGCGTGGCTCAGCTTCAGTTTTGCAACCATGTCCAGTAAAAATCAACTGTTGTTTCTCTGCAGTTCTGTCTTGCTTCTCTGCTTTCTGCTCTGTTGACTGGGCACTGCCACCAACCATGGGAAGCTCACAGCTTTCCCAGGCAGGGCTGTTCAGGGAAGTCACCACTCTTTCTCCCCTCCACCTCCTTCTGCAAGGAGCTCCAGTGGCTGCAAGAGGCAGCTTCTTTATTTCTCCCAGTCTGCCGCCCGATACCTGGGGTTCTGACCTGCGTTAACTTTTATGTGCAGATCCTACACTCAGACATGCTGGTGTGCAGCTTGGGTGTTTTTTATTGAGTTTTAGATGTAAAGCTTATTGTTGTTTCAAGGGGAGAGATCTGAGGACATCTCTCACTCCACCATTTCCCCAGCGAATTCCTTTAGTGGGTTTTAAAATGTCAGTTATCTCAAGTGGGCTGATGTTATTTGGTCTTCCGTAATCTTATTGATTTTATGCCTATTTGTTCTATTAGTTTATGAGACAGAAGGTTGACATTTCCAGATTTAATTGTAATTTCTTCTATTTCTCCTTTTATTTCTGTCACTTTTTACTTCATGTATTTTAAAACTTTGTTATTGCGTACCTACCCATTCAGGAATGATAAATTACCCCTTTCTCATTATGAAGTGTTCCTTTATATCCTTGGTAGTATTCTTTATTCTGAAATCTTTGTTGTTATAATGTAGTTATTGCAGCTCTCTTACACTTATTGTTTGTTGAGCATATCTTCTTTCTCAATTTTATCCTATCTATATATTTATATTTCATGTGAATTTTTTCTAGACATCATATAGTAAGGTCTTGGTTTTGAAGCTGGGGTTGGGGTGGCATGTTTGTTGGTTTTGATCCGGTCTGACAAGCTCTGTATTTTAATCAGTGTTTGGATCACTTATATATAAAGTAATTATAAACATAATTGACATAATTGGGTTTAAATAACCCACCTTGCTATTTTTTCTATTTTTTCTATCAGTTTTTTGTTCTTACATCTTTTCATGTGCTTTTTTAGACTGATATTTTAAAGCCTTTATTTTATCTTCACTATTGATTTAGTACATACAGATATTTTTTCTTATTTTTTTAGTAGTTGCTCTGGGTTTACAATACTCATACATATCACAGTCTACCTTTAAATTATATTACACTACTATACCTATAGTGTAAGATCCTTAAAGCAGTATACCCCCAGTTGTATGATTTACTAGATTCCCTTTTGGCTGCCTACAGTGATAATAGAAGCCCATGTTGAGAAGGAGAAATTATCAGCCTGAGTTCACAGAGTCTACCAAGAGCAGATCACCTGAGTTGACTTTTGTTGAATGCATGGCATGATGTTGTGCTAAACTACCGAGATTTGGGGGATTTTTTTTTTTACTGCTGAATGGCATGGCATGCCCTTGCTCTTATAGACACTTTTTTTAATACCTGATCCCCCAACTCCACTCAGACTCTCTCTGTTAGGGCTCTAATCACTCTCTAGGTAGGCTTTTGGCCATAATTCTAAATAGTTCCAGGCTTTTTCTTACATGTATGTTTAACATTAAATCCAATATGCATTCCTTATGGTGCCACTTATCACACTACATTATAATTGTTTACTTACCTGCATCTTCCCATTACACTGAAAGTTGAGGGATATCTAAGTCACAGTCATATCATAAGACCTAATAGAAAGTTTTCAATAAATGTTGATTAATATAGCAGTTCAATCATACTTCATGTGCACTTTCATATTAGAGGTTAATATTTCATTAGGATATATAAAACTGTAAAACAAATATATAGTTAAATATACAACTATCATAATAATAACTGTAATTTCTATAATTCAATGCATTTTCCAAACTATCTTTTTTGCTGGAGTGAATATGACATGAGTTTCAAAAGTGGAAGAATTGGACTCAAATAGAGAATTATATTTAAAAGGTAAGAAATTTTCACTATATTTTCTAGTCAACTGCAATGGGTTAAATATAGGAAGTACTAATGACAAAATTACAAATAAGATATTGTATCTGTCATCAAGAACTTAGATCTGAATCCACTGATATTTGTGTAACTGAGTGTCATTAGATTCAATTACTTACATATTTTGAATCTCAATTTTCTAAAGTTTTATTATGGGAACTGTATCTTACTGTATAAGCTCTAATGCATTGTGAAAAGGCTTGGTACATAATAAATGGTTAATAAGTATATGTGTAAAAAGAATGAATAAATGAATATATAAAACAGCATATACCTCCTCTCTGAAGCATAGTGAAATTAAGAAAATGCATTAAAATACTTAAGATAGACATGTATATTAAGGTAATTGAATTTTATAATGACCATTAAAGAAATATTAACAAAATTGAAAAGGGGCACCAAAGGTGGGATGGAATGATGGGTTCTCTGCTAAGGAGGTAGTGAAAGGTACAGAAAAGACTTTATAGACAAAGTTGATCAAACTCAGTGTTAAAAGTGTTTTACAGAAGGATGATGCTAAAGGCTTTTCTCAATAGAAGGACCAGTGTTATTAACAGAAAAAAAGAAAAGCCAAATGACAAAGGCCAAACTTTTTTGTGCTAATATAGAGTTTAGTCTGCATCTAATATTATCTGATTTTAATTTCTGAATAATCAATCTAGCAGCAGAGTAGAGAATGTATTAGAGAAAAACAAAACTCAGAAAAGAGAAACTAATTTTGAGACTCTTGTAGTAATTCAGGCACAACATGATAGATGCTTTAATTATCAGTAGCTCTAGGGATAGAAATGAAAGGGCAGAAAAGATAGGTAATATGGAAGTTGAATCTATAAAACTTGGTGATTGAATGGAGTAAAGAATGAAGGATAGGGAGGTGTCTATTATGAATCTAGAACATAGGAAGTTATTGATGGTTTTTAACTAAGGAGTGAAAGGACCAGATTTGTATTTTTTAAAAATCATTCTGATAAATGTATTTGAGAAAGAGGAGAAACAGGAGGTAAGGAAGCAAATTAAGAGACAAATGCAATATTTCAGATAAAACTTGTTGGTAACCCAAAGTAATATAAATGAATAAAAGCAACACATTATAAATCCTTTGCTAAGACTCATCAATTCTCCTAAACTGTTCAGCACTCCAGGTAATTCACATGTAAATGAATGGCAGAGTTAGATGCAGTCCAGGAATATATCTCTAATAACTTTCAATAGTTGGAGAAATCTGAAACTTTCAGGCATATGTTAGCTTTATTTTTCCCACTTGAAACTAGTAACTTTGGAAGGGAAGTTATATAAAATAAAAAGCAGAAATTCTTATTTTGGACCATCACTGACTACTTCAGAAAAACTTCAAAGTAACAAAAGTTATATCTTAATGCCTTGAAAAAATGTATTTGACAAGAACACTTTATTTATTTAGTAAATGTTAGTGATCTCTTATTTTACATTAAGTTCTATGAGTGAATATATGTGTATATATATATATATGTATATATATATATATTCATGTGAATATATATATATATATTCACTCATGTGAATATATATATATATATGTGAATATATATATATATATATATATATTCACTCATGTGAATATATATATATATATATATATTCACACACATGTATGTACGGAAATACATATATTACATATGGATCATATGCATGTGGATACATGGACACAACATCTCTTGGCATCTGGTACTCAGCACCAACAGCACAACCTGTAGCCCTAAATTTTTGTTCTTATTACTAATTTGGCTTATGTTCCAGGGAAATAGTTTTCCATATCTCTTGGCTTATGCCAATTATATAAAAGGTGATTATCTCTGAATATCACAAAACGTGTGGATCAGTGCTTAACCAGCTACAAATAAAATCTTAAAAAGGCATAAACTATTTACATCAACTCTCATTGTTTTTCTTTCTGCCATGAAAACAGCATTTTCCAAAAGGGTTATTCCTTTAGAATGGATCCCAGAATAATAAGATACAGGGTGAAGAGCCAAAGAAGCAAACCACCAGTGGCTGACATGTAACAAGAGTAAGAAATGAGTATTTGTTGTTATAATCTACTGTAGTGGTTACTTGTACTGCTGCAAAGCTGACTAATAAAATTAGAAAAGAATAAAGGCAATGATGGAATGACAGGAAAAGTAATAAAGACCGTGAATACAAAAAAAAAAAAATCTGTAAAGATTCTTTAGTATGAGAAGAAACTGTCAACTTTAAAGACACTTGAAACATAAGAAAAAAATATTTTCTTTTAGTAGAGAACTGAGCATGTTAAAATACTGATCTGATATAAGGTGCTGTTAAGGAGAGGATATTGAACATACAGAAGAAATAATCCAGAGAGTGAAGTCCCTGAGAAAGTAGCATGAGATGAAGTTCAGAGCAGAGATGGAAGGGTCCTCTTTCAGGGAAAAGGAATTTGTTTTCTTTTGTAACTCATGGTCAAGAGGAAATACTAGGTACAGATGCAGGTAAGTTAGTAAGTGAGTGAAAAAGAAAACCCACTGTTTACCAATACACTCACAATAGAACAAAAGACACCCTTATAACACAGGAAATTCCAAAGAATTTGGGAACTCTGTCAAGAACCAGGGTCAATAACCAGATATAAGAATAGAAAATGCTCCTAGTGCTCTTAACATTTAGGAAATTACAAGAAATTAGGAGCTATGCGCTAATATATGAGCTAATATATGTTTTTTTCTATTATTTCATAGGGAGGAAACCAGAATTTTTCAGTGAAGAGATTGGGACAGCTGAAGCTGTGAGAAAGCAAGATGAGAAGAAATCCCCAGTTTGAGGAAAGTAGAGAAGTATTAACATGGTAAAATACACACACACACACACACACACACACACACACACACATATGTATATATATATACACACATAGACACACACACACACACACACACACACACATATATGGCTAGGGAATATATAAAAGAATTTCTGAACACATTAGGGAAACAAATGAATTTGGAGACATTGATATATAGAGGTAAAAATCTGCCACAATTTTGAGCAATGTTTAGATATCTAGGACTGTCCAGGAAAACACAATTCATTCCAAGACTCATCTAGGACTGGTGTTTTTCAGGATAGTGCAGTGGAGTTAAAATGATACAAAATCTCAGAGAATATTGGTAAAAGTATTGAAGTGATGAAAATGGCATTTAAAACTGAAGAAGGAAGTAAAGAGTAAAGACGCTAACAACAGAGAAAAAGAAAATATAGCAAAGAATGGACATCCCCTATGTGTCCAATAAAAAAGATATTTGAATTAATTTAATAAAAGTAGGGTGTAAGAAGTTGTGGCTATAGGACATTTAAATAAGCAAAATAGCTTAATTTAAATAAATGAATTCCTACTGATATTTCTAACTTTTATGTAGAGTAGTATATGATGTTCATCCAGAAATTCCCTCTCTGTCAATTTAGGCAGCTCCTTACTTAGCTATTGTATAAAGTCAACCAAGCTCATGTCAATTTGAAGAACCTATTAAAAAACCAACTGGAGTGCTCTTTTTAAAAACTGTCTTACTATTGATTTCCACTTCTTCCAAACATAGTATACATTTTCTTGATGAAATAAATTAATTTGGTTCAATTTTAACTTCGATGAAAAACTGAATAACAGATCAGAAACAAAATGAAAAGCAACTTAGTATATTTGCTGTAATTGATTTTATCACTCATACCTTTCTTGACACATTGCCAAGAGAGAAAACATGCTGACATTCTTGAATTCTTGTTTGATCACAGGCATGGAATTTCTATAGGAGATAATCACAGGAAGCCCACTTTTCCATTCTTCTTACCCTCAAAAATACATAAGTCATTGAATTTAAGACTGTGCTAAACTGGATTGAAATTGAAAAAAACATTTTATAGCTCATTTGCCAGAGAGAAAAACTTTTAGGTTCACAGATAACCTTTTATCATCTTCTATTCTTTCAAAATAATGTGTTTTCCAGCTTCATGCACATAATGTTTCCCCAATTTCAGTAAAAAAAAGTGTTCAATCTATAGTGTAGACTTTTCGAGAGGGCAAGGGGGAGAGGTTAAAAAAAAAAACATCTAAGAAACCACAGAAATCTATTTAAACCCCGTATTAATATTCATCTTTAATCTTGGAGGTATCTATATGACTCTTCCATTATCATGGTTTTTAAAACACACAAAGATAAAGATTTTGATTATTTCAAAATCTAGAAAATACCCCGGTATATCTAAAGCTTAATTGTTTTTTTTTATTAATTAGAACATAAGATATATTACTAAAAATATTTCATCTAAAGTGCTCATTTTAGCTATTAGCTATAATCTTTCTACCTCTGGCTCTTTCGTTGAAACTACCTGGAAACAGAACCCATCTTTCTTATTTTGGTCTCTCATCTTAAGGCAGTAATGAGTAGAAAAAATAAAAACTGACCTGTAAGTTGTCCTGGTCCATAAAATAACTCTCCTTTTTCCCTATTTCTAGAAAACCACTGTAACAAAAGGTAAAAGTAAGAGGAAACTTAGGACTCGCTTAAAAACTTTTTTTAAGGATGTATTCTCAAGTCTGTGTTAGTTTTTCCATTCATTTTGATAAATGCCAAATACATGCATGTAAGAGTTTCTCAATCTCTATTTTTTAATCCATGATGTTTGTGAAGTGGGGGTCATTATCTCCTTTTGTTGACTTTTAATCTTTTCCTGGCTGAGTGGTAGATCCTCATTACAAGTTGTTAATAGGTTGTTTTGATGAATTTTATAATTCTCTCCCCAATATAAATATAATTAAAATATATATTATATCATATGAATATAATTAAAATGTTTATATGAAAAAAATGAGACTTTCTCCTTTTTCCCTATTCCATATCGGACTTTCACTACCATCAAAGTTATCATCTACTGTGTCCTAGCAGCCACTATTCGCTCCTTTTGTAGGCCTCAATTTCCTTCCCCCTCTATCATGTTTCTTATCATCACCACATCTCTCTAGGGAGAAACTCGAATTCTTCTTACTTGATTATGCAAAACGATTGTGGTCAACCTTTGACACGGCCCCTTTCACCGAGAATAGAAGCTGTTGTTGAGGCGGAGAAGCATCCAATAGGTGTTTTCCTAAATAAAAACACCATCTAACCCCAACAATTATTTTAACACTCATTTGTAAGGCATTCACATTTTGTTTGCAGTGGCCATTTATTTGTACTATTACCTAAGCATTGGAAGTTGTCAGTCTGGTAGGGAAAGCCAACTGTATGCTTTTTTTTTTTATATTGAAATTAGTAGTTTATTCAACAATGTCATATCAAGCACTGTCAGGTTCCTGACAGACTTCATTTTGTTCATCTCTGATCTTTTCACTACTCATTTAGATCCTCCTCACTGGGCTGTCTTCCATGTGATTTACAAACTTAAAGCTAGGCTTTTAAATCATTGTTCAAGTTATTGGTGAGCAATCTTTTAACAACAACTGTATAAATTTTTGACGGTGAAAGTAAATGACTGCTGCTACATTGTGACAAAACTGCCTAAAGTTAATTTCACGTAATGATTTGTGATAAGTGGTGCACAGTGTTAAAAGCAGAATATTTATAAATGTATTGTAGGTTAACAAGTGTCCAAAACATCTGGATTAAAAAATAAAAAAAAAAAGAGTATATCATATGACAAACAACTAAAATTTTTTCCAACTGCTTCAGAAAAATTGCTTTGGGTTAACTTCAATAATTTTCTTTCAATATGGTCCACTGTGTCCTAGCCCTCCTACAGAGTTCAAACCAAGTCAGTACTTCTTAACAGCAGGCACTTGAAAAACAAAAATAAGTCTATTCAGAGAACACATGGATGAAAGGGATAAGTAGAAGTAATGTCAAGTATCCAGCTTCCAACACCTCATGCCTGGCACCTGAGTAGATGACTTACTCAGGCCTCCTACTCAGAATCAATGCCTGTACATTTTTTCTATGGATTCTATGGGCATACTGCAGCTTCATGCATTCCTGTTTTGCTATCTCAATTAAGCTAAAGAAAAGTGTTTGGGTATCAGCTGAGTCTTTCAACAGGGTGGATATAATCACCTCTCTAGTAGTACTAGCTTGTGGCCTGAGCTTGGGACTTCTTTAGTGCCTCTCCTTTCAATTCCTCTCCATCAGTGCTTAATTACCTTCCCATTGCTCTCCATTTTCAAATTGAGGACATATTTCTCATTAATTTATGTTCTTGAAACTCAGTCAGAAAGATAAGAATTTGGACATTATTGGCTCAACCTCTTTGTCTATTATATTGACTGTCTAATCCTATAACATAATACAACTTCAGCTTTTCCTCCCACGAGGGAAGAAAACCATATTCAAAATAAGAGTCAAACACAGGATCTCAAGTTTAAATAATTATAAATGGAACTTCAATATATGTCTGTTATATTAATAACCATATGTTTTCCATTATTCAGATCTCTTTGTACTCAGAAAAACATTACTTAAACTGCAAATGTTTAATGTTGCATGAAGGAAAATCTCTAAGCAATGACTTAATGATCAATTTCACCTAGTAATCTTGAAACACTGTTATAGCAACAATAGTATGTTCTTGCACTGATATCTATATAGCCAAAGTTTCTTTTTATCATGTAAGCATTTTGTTTCTCCAAGCACTAAAAATGGTGCAGCTTAGTTGCTTTTTTAATGTTATTTTCCTTACAATAGTAAGAAAGTGTAGTTCTATTTAAGATTCAAGAACTTCTAGAGGATAAGGGTTGGAAGAAAATAAGAACCACATATACTGAAGAGAAAGAGCCATAAATCTTGAAAATGCATTTTGACCAGATATTGCCCAATTCAACATGTACTACCACTCCACCTTTGAACACGCTTAGCAAAAAACTAGTGTCAGTAGCAGTGCTAAGATATCAGCATTTTGCACACACAAATTCCCTAATAAGCCATATCCAGATTGAAACTAGCCAATCTTTTATATTCTACGTCATTACAAAAACATTAGTTTAAATTGAGGCAGCATAGCATAGTAGAACTGACATGGTGAAACACTTAAGTTTTTGACCCCTTGATTACAATAAGCCTCCAGATTCTCACTTATAAAACAATGATAATAAGAGTATAAATCTCACAGGATTTTTCTGAGGGTTAAATGAGTTATTGCAAGTAAAGCACTGAATAAAGTAAAAGGGCAAATACTATAAAAAAGGCTTCAATGGTAGCTATTAATATTAATATTTTTTTCCTTTTATTATATTGGCACTGAGTAAAGAACAGTATATAAATAATAGAGACAAAGCTAGTAGAATTTATATATTTGTGAGAACACTTAACATTTTCTCATTAACATCATTCCAAGATAAACAACCTACAGGAATCAGTAATATTTTCACAGTCTATTATATTTTTTTCATATATATCTTCATGTGAAATCCTATATCCCTACAAAAGCAACTGCCCACCAATGTTTGGTAAACTCTGTTCTGCCAAGGGACTATTCTTACTGGTATTTCATAAGACCATTAATTCATTATACTAACCATTCAAGTGAATTTAATATAAAAGAAAGAGAGAGAGAGAGAGAGAGAGGCAGGCAGAGAGAGAGGAAGGAAGGAAGGAAGGAAGGAAGGAAGGAAGGAAGGAAGGAAGAAAGAAAGAAAGAAAGAAAGAAAGAAAGAAAGAAAGAAAGAAAGAAAGAAAGTTTGAGTACCTGGATGAGCAAAGATCTGTGTGGAAATGGGAGGTTCTGTAAGTCTATAATATTTAAGAACAGCACAAAAATTAAAATTCAAAAATGTTGTATGCTTTTCCTGAAATGTCAACATATCCTGATTAATTCTCATGAGCATACATAAAAATATAAAAACAGAAAAAGTAAAGATATTTCTTAACATCCCAGACTCAGAGGTACAGTAATTGACATGCTGGAAGAGTAGGATGACCACCAAAATGATATGACTACATGAAAATAACTCTTCTGTTACAAAGAAACATAGATACAGATAAATTTCAAAAAAATTAAAATCATAATTATTGAAAAAATGATTGAATAGCTAATAAAGACATGAAGAAATGCTTAAACTAATTTTTAAATGAGAAATCCAAATTAAAACAATGTGCTATAATTTCATATCCACCATAATAGCAAAATTTAAAATGCTAGATAGCATAAACTATTGGAAAGAATGTGGAATTATTGAAATGTTCATACAGTTCAGATGGTAATGCAGAATGTACAGCTATTCTGGAGAGCAATTTGAGAATACTCAGTCAGATTAAGTATACAAATATCTGAGAACTAGCAATCTTGAGCATATATCCAAGAGAAATTGCCCAAAACTTCAAAGTGATGATCATTGCATCATTGTTTATCATAGCAGAGGAAGTTGGAGGCAATTAGGATGGCCATTACTGGGGAATGGACATGAAAACATGGTGGATGCAAACCACAGAATATTAGAAGGCTGTGAGAAGCAATGGTCTAGCTATAAAGGTAAATTAATAGTTCATAGAAACACTGCTGTGGAAAATAATTATAAGAGACCTATAATATAACTTATAAAAATACAAACCTATAAAATAACATGTATTTTCCAAGAATATACACATATAAGAGAAGGATACATAATAATTATATTAGATTAGAATAATTATCTTTCAAGATGATTGTGAGAAAGACAGTATGATAAGAAATAGAGAGTTAATAGATTTTAAAAACATATAAAAAAGGCTGTTTTACATTTCTATTGCTACATAACAGATTATCACAAATTTAGCATCTCACAGTTTCTATATGATAAAAGTTCAGACAGAGCTCAACTGGATTCTCTGTACAGGGTCTCACAAAACTAAATCAGGTTGACAGCTGAGGCCAGGGTCGCATTTGAGGCTCAGTCTTATTCTAAGCTAATATGGTTATTGGCAGACTTAATTTTCCTTATAGTTATGTAAGTCATGAATTGCATCTTTATGACTATCAAAAGAGCATCTCTGATGTTTCACCTTCTTTTAAAGGTCTTACCTGATTAGATCAGGTCCACACAGAACAATCTCCCCTTTGATTAATTCAAAATTAATTGATTAATAAGCTAATTGAGGAAGTATTAACCTATCATATTCACAGGTCCTGTTCATCATCAAGATAATTGGATTAAACAATATATGCACATCAAGATTTTAACTATAATTTTCAAATATGTATTTTATCTAGTATATCAAACAGATAAAAATGAATATATAGAATATTTAAACATCATTAATATGTTTGATTTAATAAACATAACAGAGAACTTTGCCCAAGAAATATAAAATATTTTTTAAAGACATGCAGTACAAATTTGAAATGAAAGAAAAAACTAAAACTTGCATAATTATTGACATCAGAAAAAAATAGACCATATTAGATATCTACTAATAACACTTTGGTTAAATCTAACTGAAGCATTATTTACTGCAATTAGAAAGTAAGAGAAAAGAATGAGTAAATACTGGGCTCCCCTCCTCTCATGACCACATCAAAATTATGAACAAAATTATAAACAACAGAAAATCCATCATTGAGAATCACCTGAAGTCTAGCTAAACAAAAGTCTTGTACCTAGGATATACAGAAGAAGCCACCTCATGATTGATATGAGGGGCAGAGACTCATAATGGGTCCTACACCCATGTTTGGTGGTTAAAAATTGAGAGATATATCTGGCTGTGGAGGCCCCCCTGAGGAGTAAGGGTGGCTGAAGTATGAGGTAATCCTCTTAAAGGGCCCGTAAACCAACTTACTGCCTGACTGACTCACTCACTCTGAGCTCCTGTACTAGAGCAGCAGCTCAAAAGGTGACAGGGACACATGTGGAAAAACAATTGCCTGGCCTTAGGAAGAGGGCTGCAGCAGCAGCTTTCTTCCAAACAGAAGTGCTGGCAGAATCTATTGTTCCTTTGTTTAGCCTCCCTGACCCAGCCTGTATGCACAGGTAGGTACCATATCTGAGTTTTCATAACCTAGCTAATAGTGATCACCCAAACCTCATGATTCTCTGAGACCCTGCCCATCCAACTTCTGGGCTTACCCAAGGTGTTTTCAGTGGCTTTTTCATGTAAAAAGCTTGTCTTGACTCATACTACAAACTTTCTTAAAATTTCTCAAAGGTTCACAAATCTCAAACAAGCAGCATGTGGTCTCAGTGTACCCCATACCTCTTGCTAAGCAACCCCAATCCCTACACTAGGGGTAGGTGAGCTCAGTTTTCAGCTTAGCCATTCCCAGCACCTCCAAACTGAGCACAAGTATCAACCATCTGCAGATCACTTTGTAGCTCAAACCAAGTGGCCCCAGGGAGGGCACAGGCAACAGATGACTTTGGCATGCACCAGAGTCCCTCCCATGAGGCCCCAGAACCATCACACCTAGTGGCCAGCTTCAAATTATACCAGAGATCCACCCAACCACCTACACAAATAACCCAAAAAGCAGACTCAGCAGGCATCAAACTGCTAAAGTAAATCTTGCTCCATAGGGTTGGTCACTACACCATAGTTCCTCCAAAGTAGTCATAGCTAGTCCTCATGACCAATCAGCCCAAGGGTCAATCCCTCTCACTGACATGTAAAAGCAATCAAGGCTCAACTATGACAGAAGGGCACACACAACCCACACAAGGAACATACCTGGAATACCCAGCTCCAGGGATAATGCACCACTAGGCCCCAAAAGGCACCTACTACATAAGACCACTCTACCAAGACCAGGAGACATAGCAGGTCTACCTAATACATAGAAACAAACACTAGGAGACAGCCAAAATGAGGCAACAAAAATATATGTTCCAAATGAAAGAACAGAACAAAACTCTAGAAAAAGACCTCAACAAAATTAAGACTATAACCTACCAGATGTAAAGTTTCAAAACACTGGTTGTAAAGATGGTCAATGACTTTAGGAGAAGAGCAGATGAACTCAGTGAGAACTTTAACAAAGAGATATAAAACATAAAAATGCAGATAGAAACATAAAAAGAAAAAAACAGTCACAAATGAAGACTACAATAACAGAAATAAAGAATGCATTAGAGGGAATTAACAATAAATGAGATGAAGTAGAAGACTGATTCAGTGATTTAGAAGATAAGGTGGCAGAAAACACCCAATCAGAAGAGCAATAAGAAAAAAAAATTCTAAAAAATAAAGATAGCTTAAGGGGTCTCTGGTATAATATAAAGTGTACCAATATTCACATCATAGGGGTACCAGAAGGAGAAGAGAGAGAGCTAGGAATTGAAAACCTATTTCAAGAAATAATGATGGAAAATAGATACAAACCCAGAAAGTGCAGAGTCCCAAAGAATAGGATTCCAAAGAGGCCCGCACCAAGACATATAATCATTAAAATGCCAAAGTTTAAAGATAAAGAGAAAATCTTCAAATCAGCAAGAAAAAAGCAGTTAGTTACCTACAAGGAAACTCCTATAAGACTTTCAGCTGATTTCTCAACAGAAACTTTGCAGGCCATAAAAAATTGGCATAAAATATTCAAAGTGATGAAAAGCAAGGACCTACAATCAAGAGTACTCTATCCAGCAAAGCTATTATTTAGAATCAAAGAACAGATAAAGAACTTCCCAGACAAGAAAAAGCTAAAGGAGTTCGTCACCATCAAACCAATATTGTGAGAAATATTAAAAAGACTTTTTAAAGAAGAATAGGGAAAAAATCAAAAATATGAATAATAAAATGGCAATACTTACATCTTTATCAAAATTACTTTAAATGTAAATGGATTAAATGATCCAATCAAAAGACATAGGATGATTGGATAGATAAGAAAACAAGACCCTTACATATGCTGCCTATAAGAGACTTCAGACTGAAAGACAACAGAGACTGAAAGTTTAGGTTTGGAAAAAGCTATTTCATGCAAATGGAAATGAAGGGAAAAAAAAAGCTGGAGTAGCAATACTTATTTCAGGCAAAATAGGCTTTAAATCAAAGGCTATAACAAGAGGCAAAGAAGGACCCAGCAATCCCACCTCTGAGTATTTATCTTATTAAATCTAAAGCACTAATTTGAAAAAATATATGCATCCATATGTTCACTGCAGCATTATTTACAATAGTCAAGATATAAAATCAAATTCAATGTCTATCAACAGATTAATGGATAAATAAGAAGTGGTATATATATACATTAGAACATTATTCATCCATAAAAAATAATCTTATCATTTGCAAAGACATAGATGAACCTAGAGGATATTATGCTAAGTGAAATAAATTAGATAGAGAAAGGCAAATATCATATGCCTTCACTTATATGTGGACTCTAAAGGACAAAACAAACAAACAAACAAACAAACAGAAAACAGAAACAGACTCATAGATACAGAGAGCAAATTGATGGTTATTGGATGAAAGGTGGGTTAGGGGGCTGGGTTAAAAAGGTGAAGGAGACATACAAATCACATTCTTCCCAAATTTCTGACTAGCTAGCCAACCTGTAATCTAGTGCCAAAAAACCTCTGTTGATCTATACTCAGTCTATCTCTCCTTCCACATGATTGACCAACCAAATATACTGTCAGCCTTGTATTTCTGCCTATTTGAAGGATTTTCCTTCATTCTAACCAGCCATGAGAGAATAAAAAATGCAGTAGTCATATTCTTCTAATTTTCACCATATTACCATGCAGACCCATCAATATACTAAGCTCATACTTTTTTTCTGCTATTAACTAGCTAGAGTATTCCTCCTCAGGCTTACAATGTGAGTTGAGGGAGAGGTGGTAGAAGCAGGTATTATTGGATTCTGAGCCAACAGCTTATATTGTTTACTAATGCCTTGTGTTTATTAATATCTGTTTAGATCATCTTGTACATGTTGTTTTCATTTCATAATGAAATGCTCTTTTGTACTTCCGGTTATATATTTCACTAAACCACATAATAACCAGTTCAGGCATTTCAGTCTTGAAGTACCATGGTCATCTGTTGAGTTCTCTTCCATGACCCATGGAGAATAGTTTGACCCAAGTGGCAGTGAATTTGTACTGCAGGTGGTCTTGTTCTATTCCTCCTCACTCCCCTCGGCTAGGAGCCATATGATTTATCTAGAAATTGGTCAGAGCCGTTCACCACAAATTGTGATAATATGTTGCCTCTCAAATCTTATGAGGCCTATCAGATATCACGTCTCTTTCTTAACGGTAGGCAGTGTACAGTGCAACAATTTTTTTCTGCTATTAACTAGAGGAAAGAAGAAATATCTCAACATATCACAAATTAATGAACACTAGAAATTTCACCCATGTGACAGACTCTTGATATTTTATAAGGTATATAATCTACTCTCTAGAATTCATGTATCTTATTAAGGCCAATAGGATCTTTAATTCTTTATGCTCACCAGAGAGGAGTACAGTCTGTAGAATGATAAAGATAACTACAAATGTTTTGGCATTCCTTTCATTAGATGTGAAACCAAATTCTCTTTACCATTATATCCAGTGGTCTTAATGACTGACTTGCAACAAAAGTGATACTGCATGACTTCCAAGGCTAACTGAGAAAATTTGGAGCTTCTGCCTTGGCCCCTTGGAATATTCATCCTCTGTCACTCCTTCTTGGAACACTTCCTCTTGAAAGCCACTGCTGTAGGAAGACCAAGTTACATGAAAAAGCCATGTGTAGGTACTTGGTTGACAGCTCCATCTGAGTTCCCAGGTGATAGCCTATATCAACTGTCTACCATGTGAATGAAACATCTTTGGACAGCCAGCCTAGGTAAGCTTTCCACTAACTAAATCCCCAAACAAAATATGTGTGCAACAACCTAAGAAACCTCAATCCAGAATCATGCATTCAATCCCTTCCCAAATTCTTAATTTGTAACAAATAATTTATGAACAAATAAAAATGACTACCTTTAGCTGCTAAGTAATGGATAACTTGCTGTGCAGTAACAGATAGCCAAAGAAAGATCTGATTAGCATAACATCATCAGATATTCTCTGGGATATCATTACTATCAAGTCATCCACAGATTATATTATAATAGAAAGCAGAAGAGTAGATGAGGCCCTGAGGCAAGAGATAAATATATGTTTTGTCACTGACATGTAAGGGTAAAGTGATTTTGATTTTCTTTAATTATATAGATGGATGAAAAAGTATTTTCTAGGGAAACAGCTTTACATAAGTTAGTAGTGGCTGTGCTTGTTTGTGCCAGTAAAGACACAGCAAGTGAAAATGTAGCTGTAATTAGCAAACACAGCTGTTTACATTGGTTATAATCTATAGCATTGCTTTTCAAAATGTGGCCCCCAGATGACTTTGGATGTGGAAAGATGTCATAAGTAATATATAAGAGCATAAATCATAAATAAATTTTACATTATTGAAATGTAAAATCTTTTATAAAATTATATCACTAAAAACATAAAAAGAAGTCACACAAGAGAAGATATAAGCTTTTTTTCCATGTGGAATATAAAAATGCTTTCAAACTAAAAATGCTTTCAAACAAATGAGAACAAGAAAACAATGCAAACTACCCAACCATCCCCCAGAAATGGTCACAGAGTATGAACAAACACTTCACAGGTTAAGATACCTGAAGGACTAATAAAGATGCTCAATCTCATTAACAATTAGAAAATTAAACGTTAAAGCCACAAATATGATTTTACATCCTCTAAAATTACAAAAAATAAAAGTGTGACAATACTAAGTGTGGACAGAATGCAGAATAACAAAGTTTATAATATATACCATTAGTGGAAATAAAAGTCAATATAACCCCAAATCCCATAAAAAATTCTTAAAATTACTTTGAGATTGATTGTGTACCCTCTCTGACCCACCAATTCTACAGTGATATAGCAGAAAAGCTTGTGCACATGGGTACCAAAGTCATGTATAAGAATTTCATGGCAACATCGTTTGAAAGGGCAAAAAACTGAAAACAACTCAATATCCATGGTCTTGAAACTAAATAAATAAATCATGGTATGTTTGTATAGAAGAGTATTATGTAGCCTTAAGAAATGAGCAACTATAGCTACACACCAAACATGGATGAATGTTGGGAATATAATGTTGATGAAAAAACAACTCTCATTAAAATATACACTATATTGTATAATTTACACAAATTTTAAACAAATCTAAACACCATATAAAGTTTAGGGAAATAAAATATTTAGTCATTTGAAATTGCCATTTTTAAGTGAATATTAGAAATTTCATATGGTTCAACCTCATATAAATAAATATAGCAATTTATAAAAAGTGACAAATAATTAATATAAAATTCAGGATTTATTTATTCACATACTTGGTATGGGTACCTTGATGAAGATAAAACAGTCAAGAGTTCTCGAAACCTGTTCTCATCCACCATTTATTTTAGTAGGGAGAGGACAAAATAAATTAATGCCAAGTGGTGGATAATCTATGGGGAAAAAAAGAAAGAAAGAAAACTGATAAGGCAGATTTGGTGAACTTGAAGGAGGTAGGCTAGGTATTTCACACAATGGTCACATAAGATCTCTCTGATTAGATACAATCTGAAAGAAATCTGCTGGAAAAGAAGAAGGGATCCTATGGCTTTCTGGAGAAATGGCATTATCGGCAGAGGGGAAAGCAGAGTCAAAAGTTACAAAAGAGGGGTGTGCTTTGATTATTCTGAGAACCATGAGGATGTAGCTGAGAAAGTGTAGATTGGCAGTGGGCTAGGGAGAGTGATAATATGAGGTGAGAGAAGAAGCTGGGATACCAGTAGCATCATTGAACAGTCTTTGTCTTTTACTCTAAGTTAAAAAGAAAGCTGCTGGAGAGTTTTAGCAAAAAAATAATGTGATCAGCTTTTCATATTACAAAGATTACTCTGTATGCAATATGGAAAAGAGATTGTAAGAGGAAAAAGGGGAAAATGAAAAATAAATCAGGAAGCAACTGCAATAATACAGGCAAGAGAAGATGGTGGCATGGAACTAGGATGGACCCTTAGAGGTAATGAGAATTGGTTCTGGGTCTAATTTTAAAGGTAAAAATCAATGTCCCAATTCATTAAATATGAGTTATGAGAAAAAAAGAAGAGTCAAAGAGACTCCAAGATTAAGCATGGATTAAGCATCTGGAAGAGTTGGGGAAAATGTGAAAGGTGGAAGCTGAGTAGTGGTGGCTAGGAAATGAAGTTTAGATTTTTCATTTATTAAATCTGAGATGGCTATTAATCAACTAAATGTTGAAGTCAAGTACAGAATTAGATATAGAGGTCTCACGTTCAAAGGAAATTTGTTGGCTGGCAATTAAAATATAAAAATATTCAAGGCAATTAGAATTTTAAAAAAGATAAGTCTGTGTTGGATCACCTAGAAAGTGATTGTAGATAGAGGAGAGAGAACTGAGGACTAAGACTTGAAGGATTTCATGTTTAGTGGTCTGAAAGAGGAGAAAGGACAAGCAAATATTTAGAAGAAGAATGCTAAGGTAAGGAAAAATCAAGCAAAAATAAAGTCACTGAAGACAAGGTACAGAGTATCTCAAGAAAGAGAAACTCACCTCTACTAGGGAGGCTAGATCACAGGATGGTGGGGAGTAGCTTTAATGATATCGGTGACTTCTGGTTTCACAATCTGGATGGTTTACAGTAGTAATCACTTTACTATTTATTATAGCATAATTATTAGTTGTCATATAATAAATATTTCACAGTAAAAAATAAAAATAAGTTCAAATTTTATTTCCAAGTAAAAACATCATGGTACAGGGGATAAAAGAAAATTATTTTGATAGGTTTCTATAAAAACTAATCCACCATAGAAGGCTTATATTGTGAAGTGAAAAAGAGACAACATTAACAGTTGAATTTATCCCCAGTTCTAGAAGCTATGTAACAGATGTGCTATCCAAAACTTATTACCTCTACTTAATCCAAATCAAATTAGTAATTTGTGAGCAGTGAACATTTGGCAAAAAGTTATATATTCTATATTTTAGAAAAGCAGGATATATTAAGCCATATAAAAATAACCAAATTTTCCAAATTGCTTTTATGAAACATGCAGAAAATCTTTACAACAAAAGCTGCAATGTTAATAGAACAATAAAAATGAAAGCTTTGGGGTTTATTCATTTATTTTATAAATACATTTGAGAAAAAAAACGTATTTCCTCTTGAGAATATAAAACTCATTTTGAAAGTTTTCCCCCTTAAGAAATGATAATTCACTCAAAACACATTTTCAAAGCTGTATTTCCCTTTGTTTTAACGTACCAAACTTCATAAAAATTTATCTTATGCTTTGAAAACTGCTTCAGCAATGAGAGAATAGACTTCTAGATAGACTTTCTATTCTTCAGTCAATATTTAAAAATGGTAAGAAGCAGTTCTTTTTCCTGATCCATAATTGTAGAAGGGTCATGTCATAGAGTAGTGGAGGGAGCATCAAAGGTAGACACCAGGCACAAGCAGATAGACAATAAGACTGCTTACTCATTTGTTACCTAAGTTAAGCAGCACAGTATCAACCAGCAGCAGAATTTCAATCTGTCTCAATCTCTCTCCCTCCCTCTCTCTCTCTCTGTCCCTCCCTCCCTTTTCCCTCCCCTTTCTATGTCTCTCTTCCCCCATCTCTCTCTGACACACACACACACACACACACACACACACACACACACACACACACAGAGTTCTTTCAACTACAGCTTCTTTCATCTTTCTTGAAGAATATGATGAAGCTAGTGATTATATAATTGACCTTACTAGTGATTAAATAATTGACCTCCATTAATGTTGGAGAATTTCTCAAACCCTATTTGACTGTATGCCTAGGGAATCATTTCAGAAGGAGGGAGGTTTCCTGCAGTTCCTGGAGAAGGTATTTCTAGCATCCAGTCACATGCAGGAAGTAGAATTAGACTCACTCATTTGAATAATTTTCTATGTTAAAACTGCCAGCATGAAAAAGAGATATTCACTGAACCCTAAAGATACATCTTAAACCTGGTTTGTATATACCTGAATCTGTAAAAGCATTTCATTGAATCCATTTAAAAACCTATCGATTTAGTTATTGAAAATGTCAAGCTGATAATTTGACATTATTCTGGCAAAAAAAAATTAGTCTTTATTATAATTTTTTGGAGTCACATAAACATTGCCCATGAATGGTGGTAACATGATGTAAAAAATTTGTTTAATGAAACAACCTATTTTTCCCATTAATATACATGCTTGCAACTGGAAACCATCACCTACTTAAATTTCTCTCACTCTTCTATTTAAATAGCTCATTTCCCATGGAGGCTTAAAAATACATATTATGGGGCAAACTCTTGTCATAAAAAATTAATATTTTTCTATCTATGCTTCCATTATGACAAGATTAATTATTCGTATCTTTTTTTAATAATTTATTCGGTACCATATAGTCATCAATTTTCCAACTAAAATATTATCTTCTAAATTGATTACTTTCTTTAATATGCACAATTGTTTAGAGAAAAAAACATTACTATTATCACTTTCATCTAAGATCATGAACTACATTACTAATTGCTATATACAGCAGTGAAGCAGCACACATACCCATCCAGAAGATTACAGCACAATTGTAGCTGAATATGAGCAACACTTATACTCAACTGAACTAAAATAAATACATAAGTTATTCAATCATTTTAAGATAAAATAGTAACAAAAGGTAATTCTGATAAATGTATTAATTCAGGCCCTATTTAAAATACTATAGTGAACATTTATCATGTAATTGTCTTCTGAAATACTACTATCTGTTAGTGAACTTGACAAGCTTGAATTTATATAAATACACTAGGACAGAAATAACTAAATATGTAAAACTCATTTGTTTAATGTCTGCCTACTAGACAATAATAGAAGAGAAATACTTGGCTTTACTACTTCTGAGCACTCAATAAATAGTGTTGAATGAAAGAATGAGTAAACGATTGATTATCATATATTATAATGTCTGGTTTAAGTCAAAATTTCTACCCAGTGTTAATATATTGATATAGATATCAAAAGTTTTTTCTTCAGAATAGAATTATGTATAACTTTAAGGCTCATATTTGTTCTAATGACTTTTTCTGCTTCAATCAGATAATCTAGAATGTTTATATATTTTTAAGATTGTCATCAAAATTAAACCACAAAAATAAAATCACTCGAGGGAAAACTTGGAAATCCCCAAAATAAATGACTAAGAGTCTTCCAACTCCAGCATGGACAATACAAGACAAGACATTTCAAGGCTATAATAATTGAAATTGAAGACAATAACAAATCAGTAAAGAGGGTACTTGAAAAAAGTCACAGCCCGCAAATCACATTGGGTAATAATCAATTATTCAGCTATTTATAATATTAGCCCAGCTCTACAAACTATAAATGCATGCTAGTATATAAGTATATAAATACCCATACTCACTCACTCACTCTCTCTTTCTGTGTGTGTGCGTGTGTGCGTGTGTGTGTGTGTGTGTGTGTGTGTGTAACTTAAAAGAACTAGCTTTGGGTATTTAGTCTGGCCCATCTCCCTGGCTTAGTAGATGCACCCCCTAATAATTTCATGATCTGCCTAGTCTAGCAAAAGTATGGATCAAAAAACAGATAGGGAAGAAAAGGAAAGCAGATGAAATATCTATTGAGCAACTACTATATGCAAAGTACCATAATAGTTATTTTTATTTAAGTTACTCTAATAAGGAAGTAACAGTTTTCATTCAAATCCACTGTAAAAGCCATTTGTAGCTATTTCTATTCAAGCTCTTTATACTTTTCCCTAGACTAAAACTAGTTTCTCAGAGAGAAGTAGAAAGCTTGTAATCACAGCACTGATAAGCAAAACTCATGGCAATTCAATGTCAGGATCCATGAAACTGGTCAGCAATGTAACAAGAATCAGGATGTGACCAAGCCTTTTTTTTATGACAGGTTGGTTCCTGGGAGCTAACTTAGTTTATGTACAATAAAAAGAAGTGGAAATACTGGCCATAGTAGGGCCAATACTAAAGATATATGAAAAAGACAGAAAATCAAACCACATGGCACAGTAAAAATGTATTTATAATGCCTCACCACATGCAAAAAAAAAAAAAAAACAGCGCTTTGTTTTTCTTTTTTAACAAACCCAGCTATATTTAGCTAGATTAAATGTTTATACTAACAAAATTAAAATGTCTTCATGATATCTTAACAAAATGTGTTGACACAGGTAAGTTTTGAGGTGGTTTGGTATACTGCCATAAAGAACTGATACAAGAAACTGTACCTCAAAGATACAGTTTATAGCAATACTAAAAAGAGATTTTTTTAATGAGGTGAAGAATATGCAATAAATAAAGGAATAATACAATAAAATTTTAATGATCTGAAGATGTCATTTTTTCAGTTGAAAGACATTGCTAACACCAAGCATAATTAATAAAAAGGAAGCACACTAAGTATATTTCTTTTTTCTTTTTTAATTTCAAAAATTAAAAAAAATCTGAATTCAAATTTCAAAGGGAAAACCTTTCAATTCAAAAATAAACCTATCTAAATTATTATTCTTATTTGAAGATAAATAAATAAAATTCTCATGCATGCAAATACACTCTTAACATATACTTTCTGAAAAATAAATTCAAAGATGTATCAAACTAAACCAAAAAACTAATCAAAATAATTTATAAGTAGGAATAACACATGACAAATTAATAGCATTAAGCAATGAAAATTATTTAGAACTACTTTTTTTTTTTTTAAATGAGATTACCACTTATATCTGGTGAAACAAGCAATCATATACACAAGAAGATGGGTAGTCAAAGAAAAATCCATCTGAATGCTTTAGTTCCTAGATATTAAATTCTCTAATCAGATAAATGGGGTGGGAGAGATGAAGGAATTTTTTCTGCCTTTCTAAGTTATTCTGGCTGATCTAAGAATTATTTGCTGGGCTATGCAGAGATCATGGGACACAGGGTGATCTCTAGGAAACTGGGTAGTCTCACTCGCAATACCTAGTTCATATTGTGCTATAGTTATATATAGTTATAGCTCCCCTCCTGAAACAATCTCTCTGTCTAAATTATTTTAGGCAATTAGGGAAAAGGTCAAAAATTTTTCCTATGTCTTTTGTTTCTTTAAAATAACGCTCATGCCAGAAAAATGCATTTTGGGGTAGCAAATTTTGCTTCCTTATGCAAACCAAATTGAATATTTTCCATAGGACAGGACATCTAACATCCTGGTCCAAGAAAATGGTATTACCTCTTTCTCCTCCCCTTGTCAGTGGGCTGGTTGTTAGAATTCTGAGACTGAAATTAACTCCAGTTTCAGTACCCAACTACATGAAAATCTGATGTGAAGTACAAATATCAGTTAGTTCAATTAAAGGTCGAATATGTGATTCCTTGTTTTAGGGTAAATTGAAAAGTTTCACAAGGCACTAGGGAAGAAAGAATACTCAGCAAGAAGTGAAACTACTCATGAAAGTTTATCTTTTTTAGTTTTTTTCATTGGTGGTGTATATTAAAACAGAATTAGAAAATTTTTGGTTAGGAAAGACAGTCTAATAAAGTACATTCTTAAATACAGGGTCTCAATATTATAATACTATGAATTTGTTATAACTAGATTTAAATCAGAAGTATGGTAAAAAGATAATTTTGCAATAATAAACTACGATATCAGAAGATATTTTATCTCATAATGTAATATTCATCTGGTTTCCAGGAGGGAAAAAAAGTTCAAAGTACTTATCTAATAATCAAATCTAGTGTTTCACAAGAGGCTTTCCCGTAGCATGTCAATAAATATTTATCAGAAAAATAAAATAAATGCATTTCTTTGGTATTTTACATAGCTATCAATATGCTAATACAAGCACAGACTGTCTTCAAGGCCTTTGCATTTGTAATTCTTTATCTGGAAAGCTTTTCACAGAAGGCAAATATGTATAGTATTTCCAAAATCTCTTTGACAAAGAAAACATTTTCTGGGAAAGATATTAACATTTCTCAAATAATAGTTTATGGAACCTGTGCTTGGAATTGTTGCCATAAATGTTGGTCTAAGTATCAGACTAACTCACATGATAGTTTCCACCATTGTTTCGACATTCAATAACATACAGTCCTAATTAAGATATTGAGAGTTGTATGTATTTATTCACTGATGTGCCCGCTAAGAAATTGTCTCATTCAAAAATATTGATTGAGCAATTAACCAGAGATTACAGACTAGTAACTTTAATCCTAATCATTTTAGTACATAAATGAGGAGTCATCTTCTATTTAATACTAAATTCATAGAGCATAGGCTCTTGAAAATGCCATAAAAGCTACAATATACAATATAAAAAATCTGATATCACACAAAGAGACAATAGCTTTGAGGCCTTTAAACTTCTTCTTGGAAAGTTTTTCCTCCATTTGCTTGGCTCACTGTCACACTTTCCTCAGACCTTAAAAGTCACTTAGTCGGAGAACTTCCCTGATACACCTGTGTAAAATAGTAACCATCTCACCCACTTCTGGCCCTTCCTATATACTTTACTCTGCTTTATGCTCTTAACACCATCTGACATACTGCTTCTTCCCATCGTTTCTTTATGAGGACATAAATTTCAGAAGTGAAAAACAGTGTTCTCTTCGGTGCTCTAATTCTAGAATCCAGGGTATTACCAGGCACATAGAAGGCATTTAATAAATTTTCATCAAATGATAGGTGAATAAATGAATATTTTAAATGTCTAATACAGATGCAATTTAGGTACAGCTATTTTTTTTTATTAAGCCCTAAATAAACTATATTTTAAAACGTAAAAAGGGAAGAAAGTTTTTCTAGTAAACCTTAATAGAGTTTATCATTAGTATTTAAAGTATACACAATTAGAAAAATGAGCAAAGAATATGAAAGGCAATCCAGTATAGAAGAAATTTTATAAAACTCATAATTATGTAAAAACTATCAAATTCAAAAATAATTTTAAAAAAACAACTTGAATGACAAAAAAATGTACTTCTTTCTTCAGAAAACATTTTTTTCATTGTTGTTAAAATGCAATTTGGCAAGCCTGTGGCATAGAGGTTCTGATATTTTTTGACAAAAAAATACTAGACAAAAATTTCTCCTAGCTTTTGACCCAAAAATGTATAATTTTTGACTCAGTCCACATACTGAATTTTACTAGAAAAAAAAATAGAAATGTACAGAAAGAATTATAGACAAGAATTTCCATTATATCAATATAATAGTAAAACATTTAGAAAAAAACAAAATATTAAATATTAAAATATAATAGTAAATAATAATATATAACAGTAAAATCATAATAATAAAACATATAATACAAACTAACTGAATGTATTAGCCTGCTTAGGCTGCCATAATAAAATACCACAAACTAGGTAACTTAAACAACAGAAATTTATTTCTCAGAGTTCTGAAGGATTGAAATATAAGGTCAAGTGGCACCAGGTTTAGTTTCTGGTGAGACTTCTCACTTTGTCTTCAACTGGCCTTTTTCCAACAGAGACAGAATGATCTCTGATGTCTCTTCCTTATAAGAACACCAGTCCTGTTAAATCAAGACTCTCACCCTTACAACCTCAATTTAACCATATTTATCTCCTTAAAGACTCTCAAAATAAAGTTACATTGGGGGTTAAGGCTTCAATATACGAATTTGAGTGGGATATAATTAATTCCATAACTTAGGAGAATGGCTAAATAAATCACCATATAGTCACAAAATGAACTATTATGCAACTATAAAAAAATTTACATTTTCTAAGATTTAACAGTCTAGTAAATGTTAATAATGATTAGTAAAAAAGTCAATTTTCAAAACATATAAACATAACAATCTCGTTAAAGTAGCTTATAATATTTTCAAAACCAAATGTAGTACATATGTGAAATAGCTCTATTAAACTGGTTGTCAACCAGTTAGAAAGAACTTTGCTTATTTTTAATTCACATTGTCCTTAATGTGTGTGCAAATAGCTGCTAAATAGCAAAGTGCTGTTTAAGTCATTTCTTCTGCTTACATTACATGAACAATTCTATCTGCGGCATTTGAAATAAAGAGTGGAAAAGATTTAAGTTGGAATGCTATCAAACAATACAATTGAAAAAATTTACATAGTTAAGTCTCCCAGACTTTCCTGCATTGGTCTGATATAAAACCAAGGGCTCTGAGCTTAACATATCAATATATTCAAAGAATATTTATATCAGAGAACTGGCACTATAATAAATCATACCCTCCCTCTTGGCTTTTTATCAAAGCATTTACTCCATGTGCAACATCTAGATTAGAAAAGGGGAAAGCACCTACATCCCCCTCCACTTAGAAAATACATGAAGTTAGTAAATGTCTCCCAAAGATTAAAAGACAACAATCCAGATAATATGAGGGAGGTAATTCATCTATCCCTAACGGTTTCCAATTTATTTTGTTTACTTTATTATCTTTGCAGCTTTAGGGTCCCTGTCTTAGATAATGAGAGTCTGAATAAATTGTAAACTTGGAATCTTCCATTTGTTAAATCAGGGCCTATTGAAAGTAACAAATGAGGTATTTTTGTTCTTATACCAGCAACCAGAGGCACAATGTCAAGGCCAGTTTGTTCCAAGTTACCAACACTTATGAAATGTGTAGAGAATATTGAAGAGTCTAGAGTAATATCGGTGGCTATGAAGTAATCTATTTACAAAGTAGAAAGAAGAAAAAGAAATTTTCCTCCAGTGATTTAGATGAAATAAGGAAATATTCATTTGAAGAACTAGGCTAATTTTTTTTAGAAACATGAATCTAATTAACAATATGAAATATATGACAAATTCTTGTTTTCATTAAAAAGTTAAACTTATTGACAGATTTTTAAAAAACAATTATTAACTGTTAAAGTCATAAGCAGCATAAACATTTTTTGATATTTTTAGTACTAACATTAGTCCAAATTATGTAATTAGCAATGGATGTTTAAATAAAACCAAATATGTGCTTTTGTTATCATGTCGAGGACAAGTTTTCATAAATGTATGTTTACACACACACAAAGCAATTTATCTTTTTCTGCTTAATTGAGATTTTTCTGAATTTAAAGAGATAATGTTTTAATGATGAAAGTTATTGCTGCCTGGTGCTAATAATACTACATTTTTATTGCAGTGAATAATATATCAGCTATAAAGGAAAATTATATACATCTTTATTTATTCACATATAAATATTTTATTGCTTTTCTATACTAGGTTAGGCAATGGGAATAAAGTCATGAACCAGAGACAGGATCACAACCCTCGGAGAGCTGGTAGTCTTAAATTGACCTGACTGAGAATGAAAATTAACTATCTCACAATACATCTAGAAATTCAAAGCATTCTCAAATAAAATATTAACAGAATTTTTATGGAATACAAAAATCTAATTGTACAGCTCATATGAGAAAAAAAATCACAGTCAAAAAATATTGCCCCACCAGCCATTAAAACAATATATGTAGTTATAGTAAATGAAACAGTATTAACTGACATGGGAACCGATAAAGATGTAAAGAGAGCAGAGTATATATGTATACATATAAAACTTTAGTCTAAATAAAAGTGTCATTGGCTCCAGTAGAGACAGTGTAGGTCATTTAATAAATTACATTGAACAATCTGCTAACCATTTGAAAATTATATCAGACCCCTGACCCACTCTACACACACACACACACACACACACACACACACACACACACAAAATTGATTAAAGGGTTAAACACTGGGGTCGTTATTAAAATATTAGAAGCCAAATATTTAAATTATATCAGGGTGGAAGTGAACTTACCAAGCAAACAAAAATTTAGATGATCTATATAAAAAGACTGATAGATTTTAAATCTAAAAAAAATTTAAACTTATCTATAACAAAACACCATAAATAAAGTTAAGACTGCTGACTAGACTTTCTACTAATTGCGACATGTTGGCACATCACCTGAAACTTCATTACAATTGTGGAAAAGAGATTTTCTTTAAATGGGGGAAGGAAAAAACTACAAGGATAAATAAAACAAAAACAGGAAAAAAAATTGACAGGAAACACAAATTTTGAAAGCTCGAACCCATGTGGAACAATATTAACTAATGTGGCTTAACTAATAGACACTTAAGTTCCTGAATTGGAGAAATTCAAAAGAAAGCTAATTTGAGTCTAGACTATCAGAAAGGAACAAGAATTGAGAGTGGAAATAGTGGATATAACATGTCTTTTTCCAAAATTCAAAAGTAAAGAATTCAATGTTTTATCATTAATTATGATATTAGTTGTAAGGTTTTAGATATATAAGTTTACAGAATTGCCCTTGTTTTTCTAGCTTGCTGAGAGATTTTTATCATGCATGAACATCACAATTATCAAATGCTTTTCCTATCTTTATTTAGATTATCCTATCACTTCCTCTTTTATTGTTAATGTACCAAATTAATGGATTTTCAAATATTCACCAACCTCCCTTCCTAGAATAAACCCCATTTGGTCATGATATATTTAATATATAACTGGACTTAACTTGCTAATGTCTTGATTGATCCAAAAACTTCCACATTAAAGCAATAAAATTTTCTCAGAAAAAAATCATCAAATAATATGTTTAAAATTTCTCTAAAACTGAAGGATCTGATTTTTCATATTAAAAATTTCACAGAATTTCCAACTCAAGGAATGGGAAATAGAGTCACACTGCAACTCATCATTGCAAAATTTAAAAACATTAAGAACAAAGTCAATATACAAAAAGCTATAAAAGAGGGTAGTAAAAGGCTCAAAAACCAAATGAACAGGAATAAGAATGGCTTCTGATTTTTTAATAATCACATAGTAAAGGACAATGGAGCGATGTCTTCAAGTATTACCAACCTAGTATTCTTTATCCAGTCAAACTTTTAATCAGATATAATAGTAAAGAAACGAAATGATGTTATGAAGGAAAAATTCAAGGCAACAGTCATCTTACCTCTATGCCTTTTTTGTTGTTGTTGTTAGTTTATAGGATAAAGAACCTGGGTCATTTGATCTGTAGTTTTGCCAAATCTGTATTTTGCTTATTGTATATTTGTGGTACAATTCAGCATATTCTCTACATTTCCTGCAAACTGTCATCTGGATCATGATATTTGACAAACTTTAAATTCAATCTCTTTGATAAGAAAAAAAAAGTTTCTGCTGGGTTCGATCATCAGAAAGTACATAATATCTGGTTGCTTCTTTTTCTGATGCTAGCAGAAGCTGATGCTCAGGCCTGGATCATTAATTCAATTAATGGATCAATTCAATGGAATTATAAAAAAGTGATATCTCCATTCTACAATTTTTTTATATATTAGCTGTAATAATTTTTAATAAAACACCTCCACCTCTCTTCTTTTTAGTTACATAATAGAATTGTTCTTATGGAAAAAGCAAGATAAATGCAGTTATTTCTTTTATTTAAACTGTTTTTGAGATAATAAATTTCTTCCCTCTCATTTTTAAAATATGGCCAATTGGAGTTTTTTTAAATATCATTATAAACTCAGAGATGAAAAAGCCTTATGAGTTTCAATCCAATCTATTTTTTCTTTTTAACTTTAAATTGCTCAATCTTAAGCAAGTAAAAGACATATCAATGTCACAATTCATTTTGATACTCCAAAATTAATCTTTAGTAGATTCCTTAGCAATAACTTCAGGAATAATAGTCTTGGTTTCTTAAATATTGATAATAGTATGTGTTTCCTTTTTACTGGAAAGCCAGTTTTTCTAGTTATAAATCCTTGGCTCACATATTTTTCCTTAAATATGTTACTATATTTTCTTTGGCATAAGAAAATTAGTTGGCCAGACTAATGATGAGTCAATTTTATTTATTTTTTCTAAGGAACACGTACATTTTTGGCTAGATGCCCAAATAATTTCTATTTCTTTTTTTATAAATCTAGTAACTTTACTAAAGTATGTCTTTATATTATAACTAACACAAATTGTAGATCAATATTCTCAGGTACATAGTGTACTCTTTCAATATGTACTTCCGTTTCCTTTTAATTTCAAAATTTTTTCTTGAATTGTAGTTTTGAGTATTTATTATATTCTACTTGCTTAGATTTTCTTCTTTAGGGACTCCTATTTTTTATATCACATTAGTTGTCTGTTATATTATTTTCAGATGGCTGCTATAAGAAATTACAATAAACTTAGTGCCTTAAAAAAACAGAAATATATTTTCTCATGGTTTTGAAGACCAGAAGTCCAAAATCTGTATCACTGGAATGAAGTCAAGGTGTCAACTCGGCCACCACTCCTCTGGAGGTTCTAGAGAAGAATCCTTTCCTTGACTCTTTTAGTTTCTAGTGACTACCCATATTCCTTGGCTTGTGTCTACCTCACTCCAATCTCTATCTTTATCTTAACCACATCATCACTTTCTGTTCTCTATGTATAATCATATCTTCCCGCCTCCCTCTTAAAAGGATACATGTGACTGAATTTAGGACCCACCCTGATAATACTGATAATCTCCCCATTTTAAGACCCTTAATCACATTTGCAAAGATTCTATTTCTATATAAGGTAACATTCCTAGGTTCCAGGGATCAGGACCTGATATCTTTTTTTTTTTTTGGTGGTGGGGAGCAGAAGAAGGAGGTAGGGGTACTATTTGCCTATCATATCTGCCTTCAGTATTGATTTCTTCTTATTTTTCTTCTAGTTTAGGCTTCATTTCTATAATGTTTTATCTTTTGTTTCTAATTTTACTTTGTTTTTTTAATTAGAAGCATAAATATGGAACATGTTCCCTATTTGTAATCCCAGTGTACAGTATCCCATTCAGTAAAAATTTAAAGAAAAGTGAACCACAATATTTATAAAAAGCTGGAGGCATCAAAAGTAGTGAATTCTACATTCCCAAAGACAACAGAGTCTGCATCTAGGTTAAGAGTAGTTCTATCTTACTAATCAAGATGGAGGAACTCAAGCTGGTAGGCTAGGTAAAATCAAGGTTCACCTCCTCCCAGGACCACATTGAAATCACAATCAAATTGTAAAACAATCAAGCTGGAGAATCACCTGAAGTCTAGCTGATCATAATGTTACATCTTAGGACATAAAGAAAAACCCATATTAAGATTGGTAGAAGGGATGAAAATGAAAAGTTGGCTGATCTCTCATTCATGCATGGAAGTTGAGCACCAGGATGGATATAGTGGCTGCAGAAGCCCCCCTGAAGCAACAAGGAGCCATCGCCCCAGACAAGGGCTCCCCAGCCCAGGGTTGAAGTCCCAGAAAGAGGAATTCCCACAAAAATCTGATTGTAAAAATCAGTGGGGATTCTGGTCAACAAAGTGAGATGGAAGAAACCTGAAAATCCAGAGGTCCTTCTTAAATGGCCTGAGTACAAACTTACTCACTCACAGACACTCACACTGAGCTTTGGTAAAGAAAAGGCAGCTCGGGAGACTCAAGAGACAACTGGGAAAAGAACAAATTGTGTGGCACCAGGATGAATACTAGACAACAGTCGCCATTGCTCTTTTGTTGGACCCCACCCTGGGACAGTCTACAGATGGGTGCCATCTTGCCTGTGTTGAACCCTCCCCACACATGGCCTATTCTGAAGCTGCATTGGTCTGGAGAGATCGGCCCACTCCACCCAGTGTCTCCTTGAGACCCCCCGCCCCCATTAAACTTACAATTAACCCATATCAGGTCATTGTTGGGCAGTCAGTCCCTCCTTGTGCCTTCCCTGGCCCATGCATTCATTGCAGGCAATGGCCCTCGGCTTGCACAGCCCATATGTGGCCCACATATTTCAGGGGAGACTTTTGGTGGAGGGCTACTGGTACCAGCAAGAGTTGCAGTGTCTCTTATGTGGATTGCGGGGATCTGTGGCCTCACTGTGATCTGTGATGTTTGCAGGGAGACTGTGGACTAAGCCACCCCAGAATTGGTACTAGAGGTGGAAGGAAGTCTCCAAACTCTTTTTACATATGTCAGCTCACAGAATTGTCTCTCTTATTTGGCTCCAGAACCAGCATATGCAGCAAACATCTGCAGATGTAATTCCTACCAGGTAGCCCCAAATAATCAAAGGCAGTGGCTAACCTTGGCCTATACAGGAGCCCCTCCAAAGGGGCCACAGAACCAACATACACAGAGGCTGTCATCAGATCACAATAAAGCACCACTTGATTATCCCCATAGAACCACACCCAAAAGTTAGTTTCAACAGGCACATGAGCCTGCTGGGGTGAATCCCACTCTGGCATTCAGCTCCACATAGCAACTCATACTCTGTGGGCATGGCCAATCCCCACAGCCAGTCAGCCAAAGACTCAATCCCATCTACTGATATGCTAATAGAAATCAAGGCTTAGCTACAACAGGAGAACACAAGACACAAATAAATATAACCAGAGCCCCTGGCACAGGTGCCACTGGGACATACAGGACACCTTCTACATAAGACCACCTGGTGAAGACTAAGAGATATAGGGGATCTACCTAATACATTGAAACAAACACATAGAGGCAGTCAAAATGAAAAAAAAAATGCTGCAAATGAAGCAAGAAGAGAAAACACCATTAAAAAAAAAAACTAAATTAAATAGAGGCAATCAACCTACCAGAGACAGAGTTCAAACACTGGTTATAAAAATGCTCAATGAACTTAGAAGGAGAATAGATGAGCTCAGTGAGAACATCAACAGAGAGATAATAAGCATAAAAAAGACACTGAAATCATAAAAAAAAAAGTCCAAAATGAAGAATACAATAACTGAAATGAAGAATACATTAGAAGTCAACAGATTAGATAAAGCAGAGGATCAAATAAGTGAGTTGCATCAAGTGTACCAACATTTGCATCATAGGGGTACAAGGAGGAGAGAGCAATGGACTAATAATCTATGTGAAGAAATAGTTATAGAAAACTTTCCTAACCTGGCAAGAAAATAGACATACAAGTCCAAAAAGTACAAAGAGTACCAAATAAAAAGGACCCAAACAGACCCACTCCAAGATACATCTTTATTAAAATGCCAAAGGTTAAAGACAAAGAGATATTCTTAAAAGAAGCATGAGAAGACCAGTTAGTTAACTACAAGTGTATTCTCATAAGAATGTCAGCTGATTTTTCAACAAAAACTTTACAAGCCAGAAGAGAGTGACAAGAAATATTCAAAATGATGTAAAGCAAGAACATACAACCAAGACTACTCTACACAGCAAAGCTATCAGTTAAAATGGAAGGTGATATAGAGAGCCTCCCAAACAGGAAAAAAAGCTAAAGAAATTCATCACCAACAAGCCGGTTTACAAGGAATGTTGAGGAGACTTCTGTAAAAATAAAGGAAGAAAAAGAAACCTATAAATATGAATAATAAATTGGCAATAACTATGTATCTATCAATAATTACTTTTGATGAGGTGGGTGTCTTGTAGCCAGTATATGTATAGGTCTTATTTTCTTACTCATTCAGCTACCCTATATCTTTTGATTGGAGTATTTAATTCATTTATATCAAAAGTAATTATTGATAGGTGCAAAGTGAAAGTAAAGGGATGGAAAAGATATTTCATGCAAATGAAAATTAAAAAAAAAAAGCTTGGGCAACAATACTTATATCAGACAAAATACACTTTAAAACAAAGGCTATCATAAGAGACAAAGAAGGCCATTACATAATGATAAAGAGATCAATACCACAAGAATACATAACCCAAATAAATATATATGTACCCAACGTAGGAACATCTACATGTATAAAGCAATTATTGATAGACATAGAGAGAGACTGATAGCAATACACTCATAATAGAAGACTTTAACACCCCATTGACACCAGTGGACAGATCTCCCAGACAGAAAATCAACAAGGAAACAGTAGCCTTAAATGATACACTAGACCAGATGGACTTAATTATTTTCAGAGTGTTTCATCCCAGAACAGCAGTAGATACATTTTTCTCAAGTGCACATGGAACATTTTCCAAGATAGACCACAAGGTAGGCCACAAAACAAATCTCAATAAATTTAAGAAGATTAAAATTATTTTAAATGTCTTCTCCAACCATAATGGTATGAAATTAGAAATCAACTACAAGAAAAAAAACTTGAAATATACAAACACATGGAGGCTAAATAACATGCTACTAAACAATAAGTGAGTTAATGGTGAAACCAAGAAAGAAATCAAAAGATACCAGAGACAAATGAAAATGAAACCACAACTACTCAAAATCTATGGGATACAAGGAAAGCTGTCCTAGAAGGGAAATTCATAGTACTACAAGTCTACCACAATAAACAAGAAGATCTCAAATAAACAATCTAAACTTAAAATAACTAGAAAAAAAAAAACAGCAAACAAAATCCAAAGCGAATAGAAAGAAAGAAATAATAAAGATCAGAATGGAAGTAAATGAAGGAGTCTAGAAAAATAATACAAAGAACAATGAAGTCAAGAGATGGTTCGTCAAAAGTATAAACAAAATTGATAAAACTTTAACCAGTCTCCTCAAGAAAAAAAGAGAGAAGACCATATAAATGAAATTAGAAATGACAAATGTTCAGTATACTTGAAACTAACAAAAAAAATTAGAAATGAAAGAAGAGAAGTAACTATGGACTCCACAGAAATTCAAAAGATTATAAGAAAATACTACAAGCAATTATATGTCAACAAATTGGACAATCTGGAAGAAATGGCTACATTCTAGAAACATACAAGACCAAGTTAAGAAGAGACAGAAAATCTGAACTGACCAATTACTACCAATAAAATTGAATCAGTAATCAAAAACAAAAGTCCTAGACCAAATGGCTTCATAGGTGAATTTTACCAAACATTAAAAAAATAATAATAATTAAGGCCTATTCATCTCAAACTATTTCAAAAACTGCAAAAGGATGGAAGTCTCCAAACTCTTTTTACAAGGCCACCATAACCCTTATTCCAAAACCAAAGACAAAAACAAAAACAAACAAACAAAAAAACAACTATAGGCCGATATCCCTGATAAACCTTGATGCAAATCCTCAACAAAATATTAGCAAACCATATTCAGTAATACATTAGAAAGATCATACATCATGATCAAGTTGGATTTATTTCTGGGATGTGAATTTGGTTTAATATTCACAAATCAATTAATATGATACACAACATAAACAAAATGAAAGATAAAAATTGTATGATTATTTCAATAAGAGTGATAAGAGCAGAAAAAATATCTGACAAAATCCAGCATCTATTTATGATAAAAACTCTCATCAAAATAGGAATAGAGGGAACATATCTTAATGTAATAAAGGCCATATATGACAAACCCACAGCTAACATTATACTCAATGGGGAAAGGCTAAAAAGCATTTTCCTGAAGATCAGGAAGAAGACTTTCACCTCTTCTATCTAACATAGTATTAGAAGTCCTAGCTGTAGCAATCAGATAGGGAAGAGAAAAAAAAATTAATTCGAATTAGAAAGAAATAAAACTGTCATTATTTTTGGATGATATGATACTATATATAGAAAACTCTACAGATTCTACCAAAAAAAATGTTAGAACTGACAAATGAATTCAGTAAAGTTGCAGGATACAAAATTAATATTCAGAAGTTGGTTGTATTTTTATACACCAGTGATAGACTATCAGAAAGAGAACTTAAAAAAAAAAATTTTACAATTTCATCAAAAACAATAAAATACCAAGAAGTCAGATTAACCAAAGAGATAAAAGACTTGTTCTAGGAAAATTATAAGTCATTGAAAAAAGAAATTGAAGAAGAGACAAATAAATGGAAGCGTATACTGTGCTCGTGGGTAGGAAGAATCAACATCATTAAAATGGCCATTCTACTCAAATCAACCTATAGATTCAATGCAATTCCTATCAAAATACCAGTGATATTTTTCAGAGAACTAGAACAAATAATCTAAAAATTGTTATGAAACCATAAAATATCCCATGTAGCCACGGCAATCTTGAGAAGGAAGAACAAAGTTGGAAGTATCACAATACCTGATATCAAACTGTATTACAAGTCTATAGTAATCAAAACAACATGGTACTGGCATAAAAACAGACACAGAGATTATAGAACAGAATAAGGAGCCCAGAAATAAATTTACACCTATATGGTCATTTATAACAAAGAAGGCAAAAATGTACAATGAGGCAGATGATCTATTTAATAAATGGTGTTAGGAAAACTGGACGGATACATGCAAAAAAATGAAACTGGAACACTATAAACAAAAATAAACTCAAAATGGATTAAAGACTTAAATGTAAGACCCTAAACCATAAAACTTCTAGAAGAAAACATAGGCAGTAAACTCTCTGATATTGCTATTAATATTTTTTTCCTCATATTTATCCTCTAGCAAGGGAAACAAACAAACAAAAAAGTAAACAAATGGGGCTACACTGAACCAAAAAGTTTCTGCATAGCAAAGGAAATCATCAACAAAACAAAAAGACAACTTACTGAATGCGAGAAGATATTTGCCTATGATACATCTGATAAGGGGTTCACATCAAAAATTTATAAAGAGCTCATACAACTCAACACCAAAGAAATAAACAATCTAATTAGAAAATGGGCAGAGGAATTGCCTAGTTTTATATTCAACAGGGGAGTTAAACTTCTCACATTCTTCAAATCTTTTTGGGTGCATTAAAACTCTTAATTGCCCCAGGGATGCAGTATTAATTCACTCTTGAGGTTTAAGAGATAGGTACAAAGGTAGTGGCAGTTTCTAAAATTTATTTAACATTTCCAAATCTAAATGGTCTTGACTATATGGATTATGAAACTAATTTTGGAGTTCTTTCAATTACTTAGTATATCAATTTTTATTCTACATTTTGAAGGTGTTCATTGGTGACATTAAACCCAGTGTAGAATGAATTTGGTCTAAAATTTCACTTACCACGTGACCTATTGGTTTCCTTTTTGATTGGCGAACCATGTAGAGTTTGCTGTCAATAAGAATTAGTGTTGGTTTATATCCACAATCTAATAACCCCTGAAAGGTCTAGTGTTTCCCTTTCCCCAACATGGCTAAGAGCCACAGCCCCTTTAGTATAGGCTTAGGGGAGGGCAGTGTATCAATAGTGGTATCAACGGTATATACACCTCTGGTCCACATTACATGCTCCTTTCTCAGAGACCTGGCACTGCTCTCAGTAGGAGGATCCTACAATGCAAACTCTCTTAGTGAGAAATGAATAAGAAGCTATGAATCCCTTCCACGGCATCGTAAGTTATATTAATGTCAAGCAGGCCTCATTTTTCCAATTTTAGTAAAGCAGACCCTTAGCAGGCCATGTGTGGGCATATGTGTATGTGTGATTAGGTAGATAAATAGGTGAAAAATAGATCAATAGATAGATAGATAGAGATAGATAGATGATAGAAGATAAAGAGATATCTATATGTATGTTAATTTAAAAGCCCCAATTTTTTCTAGTCTTCCCTTTTAATATGATGTTTTTCTGAAATGAATTAACATGAAACCCTTCTTTGGTAAAACAAAAAAAGAAAATAAATATAAAAGATTTTAGTATCTACTTATTCAATACAAATAACTAAATTCATTTCCAAGATAAACACCAGCCCAATGTTCTTTTTCCAGAAAATGAAAGCTTTGGTAATTCATTTCTTTTTTTTTTTCCTAAGAAAACATTTAAAGAGCGTATTTGATGGTCAGGGTACAAAGGAAATCACAGTGAATTTAAAAATAGACATGGCCCCTGACCTGAAGGAATCTACATTCTTTTATGTTAAGGCAATATAAATGTCAAAGACAACAACAAAATAATAATTTTATATTGTGATTAAATCTATGAAAATATAGTATGAATTATAAATAATAACCGGGGTGGCTTTGGGTATTACTGAAGTTAGGGTGGTCAGTGAATGCTTCCCTGAGCCATGAGAATGTCTATAAAGACAGTAGAGTATGCCTAGTAACAGCAAGGCTTCAGGAGACAGATTATTGGGTTAGAAGGCCTGCTCTACAATTTACTAGATGTGGAACCCTTAGGCAGTTACTTAACCTCTATATGCCTTAGCTCCTCTTCTGTAAAATGGTAATCATAATATGCACCTGATAGGCTTATTGTTAAGATTAAGTTAATATGTATCAAAAACAGGTCAGAGAAAATAAAATGTGCAAAGATTCTGAGGACTTGGTATGTACAACAAAGTAAGATAGTAGTGACTGCAAAGAAGGGTGCCATGAGAAGAATTTGGAGATTTGAATAAGGATCTAAAACATCCAGGGCTTTAAGGACTGAGCAGATACAGGTACTACCCAAATGCAACTTTAAGAGAGAACTCACTGCCCAGCCACTAGGAATATGGTTAACTGACAGCTTTTAGCTGTTAGAATCATCTAATCTACCTCAGCTTTTAAGCTAATGGCATGCTTTCCTTGGGGAAGCATCAATAGGTGATTGAATAAGACTTTAGTTCAAGGCCTAAAATGTCTGACCACATCCATGTGTACTCATTTTAGGATTCATTTAGTGAGCAACTCTTGCTCCACAGCAAGTTGTCAAGGGTGCAGTTATTTTTAGATCTACGTACCCTTTCATTGCTATCTCTGCCAAATCCAGCTCTCTTCCTTTTTCTTTCAAAGTTGTTTAACCCCATTTCTGTAAGGTCTCAACTGATATAAAAACAATGGTAATTGGTTATATTTTAATCTAAATACAATGGGAAGCCATTGATGGTAAAAGTATCACTTGTATGAGATTGTATTTTTAAAGGGAATAAATACAAGCAGGAAGACCACTTAGGGGACTATGGAAGTGGCCCAACAAAATAATAGCATACTCAGGTTGCGGCAGAGGAGATGGAGAGAAGTAGTCATACTACATACACATTTTGAAGCTAAAATCAATAGGATCCACTATTGGTTTGGATATGAAAATCAACAAAAGCATGGAAACAAAGCTGACTTCTAGATTTTTGTCTTGAGAAACTAAGTGAATTGTGAGATGAAAAAGACAAGAGCCAACTTTGAAAGGCAGAGTTGTAAATTTGGAATTCCAATAAGACATTGAAGTGGCAATGCCAGGCAGGCACTTGGATAAACATGTATGTAGAAATATCAGTATAAACGAGAGCTGCTTTATAAATGTTTGCTGTTTTTTTTCATTTAGTGTTAAACAAGCATTTGAGCATTTTTAGTAGCATTTGGTGTTACATATGAAAATGATTGCTATAATTATGTTCAACTCTCTATTGACATGTTTTTGACAAGATGAGGAATTTTGACAATTTCTTTTACAATAAATTAGGAGATGGGAAAGCCATTTAAATTGGACTTATCTATCAATCAAAAGGTTTATAATTTTTTCATCTCAGTGGTAATTAATGCTTTTACTTTTAAGTTGAAAAAAGGAGCTTCCATTTAATTCAAGACGATTCAACTTGATAATACATAAACATATACTGTATTAGTTTATAGTCAGTCACATGTGAAATGAACAAAGAAGTAGAGGAAAAAAACCTACTTAAAATTAATTCTGAATTAATTGTATTCTGTCACAAAAGCAATGAGAGCAGATATTTTAAGAACTCTAAAACATGACAAAAATTTTTACTTTAATCAGTTATGAGGGAAAATTCATTGTTAATTATTACTAATGACTATTATTGTCTTTAAGAATAAGACAAACCTAATATTTAATTTATTTTAAAATATTTATTGAGTGCCTACCATGTTCCAGGTACTACAAAGTGGACATGAAACACAATTCAGGCCTGCTATAATAGATTTCAATCCAGTGGAGAGGTATAAATTGACAAATAATACCATAAACAATTATTTTTATTGTAATTAAAACCTTTATATGAGAAAAAAAAATAGAGTGCTTATCTACTCGTGTGTGTGTGTGTGTGTGTGTGTTAGATTTCTCTTCCCCTTTCCTCTGCTTTAGCTGAGATTTTAAGGACGAGTAAAGGCTATGTAGAGGTGGTTCTGAATAAATCCAGAGTGACCTATTTATTCATAGCTTTGTGAGATATATATTTCTGTGTCTGCTACTTTCTTTGAAAAAAAAAAAGTACATTTTATCTTAAGCCTTCTCCCCACCAAAAAAAAAAAGAAAGAAAGAAAGAAAGAAAGAAAGAAAGAAAGAAAGAAAGAAAAAGAATTCAAAGAATATTGAAGAACAGAATAGAAAGAAAAGCTAAATATCTTGTCCTCAGAAAGTATAGGAAGTGTATTGGTTTGCTAGGGCTGCTATAACAAAAGTAGAAAAAAATTGAGTGGCTTAAACAGAAATTTATTGTCTCACAGTTCTGGAGGCTAGAGGTTCAAGATCAAGATGTCAGCAGAGTTGGTTCTTTCTGAGGGCTATGAAGGAGAATGTGTTTCACGTCTCTCCTGTACCTTCTGGTGGTTTGCTGGCAATCTTTGGTGTTCCTTGGTTTCTGCTGCAATGCCCTGGTCTCTGCCTTCATCTTCACATGGAATTCTCATTGTGTGTGTCCAAATTTCCTTTTTATAGGACATCAGTCATATAACTTTAGGAGTCCATCTTACTCAAATGTGACAACATCTTAAACTAATTACATCTGCAATGACCCTATTCCCAAATAAGAGCATATTCTGAAGTATATTTTCTTTAGTTAGTTTAGTGCCACACCCTGGGCTCTGTCACCATGGGATTCTCCATTCTTGCTAAAATCTAAGCTCATTCATCTGCAGGCCTTTTCACCAGTATCCCAGGCCTAGAGAATCACTAAAAATATTTTTATGTATTCTTCTGCTTCTTCATCAACCCATTGTTCAAGGCCTCTTAGGATAGACAAGTACAATATTGAGTAGATATAATCCAGAATTGTATTATTCAAAGTCTTTTTATTCCTTCCTTATCAATAGGGGTTACAAAATAAGACTTAAATGAGCACAGTAGACTAAACAGAGTTGTTATAGAGAGTGATAGGCCTAAAACAAATTGAAGCACTCCTGCCCCATCTTAAGCAGACCGCAGAAAATTGTTTCCATATAGCAATATGAGCTCAGTGTTGCCAGATCTTTTAAAAAGAGGATGAGAATAAAAGGTTTTATGTAGGTTTTCTGGAATATAAATCAACTGTTTTAAAATCGCTGGGTGGACCAAAACTGTGAGTGCCATGATATAGTTGAAAGGCCAGATCCAGGCTGCAGGTTTCCAGATTAAAACTGCTATTCTGAGTGATGCATAGAGACTCCTGGCTAATTCACGTCTTTTAGCATGGGCCAATTTTGAATATCACTTGATTTTATTATTCAACCCAGAAACCATTAGATTCACAGCTCTAGCTCTGGTTAATCTATTAAATTCAGAATCTCAAAGTATAGCCATATTAATAAATAAGGCATAATTATGATTTTGTTACCCCTGCCATAGTCATCATATTCTAAACCAACTACTTTAATTTCTTCAGATTTTTGATTGATCAAACTGGCAGACACTTCAAGTTTGTGTGTAACCTTACATTCTGTCCCTCCTCTGACTCTGCACTTCAATGCTCTGGCAATGTGGAGTTTGGATTCTGGTTGCTAACAAACATTGTGGGCCTGAAGGAAACTGTAATCTTCTTCCTGTTCATGGAATAGATTTTCTCTAGCAAACAACATGCCAATAGGAAGTTTCAGATGACTTTCAGTTTAGCATACTCCACATTCAGATCCTCTAACCTTTCTGGAGACTTTTTCCCCCCTCATAGTCAAATCTCCATTATTATTGATTAGTTCTGTAGTTTTTATATGAGACTTGAGGTTATGATTTCAACTGATAAAATTATTCAGCAATCTTTAGAATCCATAAGTGACTTCAGCACTTCTACCATAAAAAGAAAGAAAATCTTTCAACAATCAGAAAGCCCTTGGGTTTTGTTTTATGCTACAAGTTGACAATTTAGTGATGTGAACTTTCATCCTCTTTAAATTATCCAATGCTATCAGGAGCACTCACCACATATAGTAGTTCTGGAATGTATGCTCTTTTAAAAATTATTCTATGGTGGCAGCTGCTTGGATCCCAGAGTTCCATTTTCATGGTTCCATTTTGTCTCATGGGCAATTAGTTCCTCTTCCCAGAATATAAGCTGGAATCTCATTGTCTCAGAATACCAAGTCTCATTTTCAACAGAATAATAGTCAGCTAATTCATTCTCTGGACACAATTTGTGTTTTACTTAGGCTCCCTTTGTTGTAAGAAACAGCAGCCAAGTTAGTTAAATGCCGATGGAGACAAAAGAATTCTAGCAAATTCTAGATTTTAGTTCTGAAGGTACAACTCAGGTGATCGAAATGTAAAGACCTATATTTCTCTATAATAGAATTTAACTTAATCATAAGCTCCTATATCACCTGATTGTTTTTTCCTTTAGATGTAGTAAATAAATTTTGGATGTATTGAGTACATTTCAATTTAGAATCATATTTTTGGTCAAGTACTCAGTCAAATTCAGACTCCTCACTCTGTACCCTTTCCTCCTTTTTATGTTTGGGGCAGATTAATATCAGGGGAAGGTGTATGGTCATTGTGTAGCTGTAAACCTTTCTTGGACATCAATTATTATATAGCTTGTCCTGCCTGTCTTTTGTTGCTTGTGGCAGTGCTCACCTGCTGATACACATAGTCTCTACCATGCCTAATGTGTTCTATTTGTACAACATGACCATCCTAATTCAAATCCTAGTTTCTTTTAGTCTACAATATGGAAAGGGCAGAAAACAGGTCTACTAATTTTAAATGTTTGTCATATCATCTCAGAATCTCCCTATCTGAAATGCTGCTGGTGTCCAGTACATAGTCTTAAGGCCCCACCTCACTTCAGTCATAACTGGAGTGGACAGTTCCATAAGGCTCTAAGATACTTCATTCCTTTAGCATCCTACAACTAAGGCACACATTTTACACTGTCTTCCCCAGTATTTTCTGCAATGCTGTGACAGTCTGAATGGCACACATAGTTTCAGAAGGACAAGAAGGTGAACACTCTCAGGAGTAACTCTTGTCCAATTTGGCATGGAAGCCAATGAATAAAATTCTTCTTCCTTCCATCCTTGGAAGAACAGTTCTAGAAGGTGGTTTCTATATTTCTCAGGTGGTTTCAGCAAAATAAAGTCAATTCCATTGCTCACAACAGGAACTTCAATAATACACTTATATTGGCTTTTTTAGCTTTCCTATCTCACGCTCCCCAAATCCTCTCCTGTTCCTGAGGATCACCTTCTCAAATAAATAAGTTACATAAGTTCTTATCACTACTTCTGCTTTTGGAAAGCCCAAGTTTAGTGCTCCCCACTCCAGACTACTCTCCCACTGCAGCACAGGATGATTTTTCACCTCCTTCCAGAGCAATATGAAACCATTTCCAAGTCATACCATGTCTACTCTAGGTTAGATTAAAATGCCAAAAACACATTTCCAAGTATGCTTTCTTATATGTAAAAACATCCTTAGAAGTCCAGAGACAAAGAAAAACTTTTCTCTCTACTGCCTAATTCTTGCAACTGAAAATCAGGTTTCAAGACCTTTGTCACTTCTGTGAGATTTTACAATTGTCTGTGCAACATTAGAGCTGAATACTAACTTTTCTACTTTCCACAGTGTTCTGCCTTCTCCCTGAACTAATAGTTGCTTTCATTTCAATGGGCCGAGCACCAGAGGTAAGAAAGAGAATCATAGGAATTTTTTTTTTAAATGGCAAAAATATTATGCTGCCACATTTTCTGGTAAATTTATTTGCAAGGAAGAAGTTCAGATTTGATGGAACTCAAATTGGAGCGGGATGAGAGTGACCAGAAAGTTACAGTGAAACAGAAAGTCTGGGCTACTACTTTAATAAGCTTTAACTGCCTCTAAGTACTGCTGTATTGCTGTCCTTCTTTCATACAAAACTTCCTTTAAAGAGTATTGTTAGATATAATTCTACACCTAATTTATTTTTCTCCTTTTCTTTTATCAAGTTTCTTGTGTCGAGGTCACTGATAGACCATATTAGGCATTTACCAAATATTCAGCCTCTTCATTGCTCCTGGATGGTAGCTGCCCAATCATGGTCTATATCCTCTACATGCTTTTATCTAGATGTGGCTGTTTTACTGGGTATCTTCATTAGAATCGGAATGGAAGTAAAGTTGGTCATTCCTATGCCATGGCCTTTAAGAAACAGGAACAGCTTTAGATGATGAAATTAGAAGATGGCAGGGCTATTGTCAACCTGGGTCACTGAAAAACAATATGGGGCAGAATGCTCACTCAAACCACTGATCATAAAACTTATTTAAAAATAAAAATAAAAATAAAAAAAACCCGAACAGCTATATGAGCCAAAAATAAACACTATTATGTTAGCCTACTAAAATTTGGGGGTTTGTTTGTTATAACAGTTAATGTTACTCTGATACATAGGGCTTATATTTTATTGGTGGATACAGATAAAAATAAAAGTAAATAAAACATATCTTCTCCTGTGAAAAGAACAAAGTAGTCAGCCAAATAGATATCTGGGGAAAGACCACTGAAGGCAGAAGCAATGTCAAGTGCAAAAGTCTCCGTTGCAAGCATGTTGGCATGGTTAAGGAAGAACTGAAGAGCTAAGGGGCCATTACAGCTGGAGTAGAAGTTAGAAATAGTGAAGTAGGAGAGATCATTTGACACAAGAACAAATAATGTAGGATCCTATGGATCATTATGAGGACGTGGACTTTTACTCAAAATGAAATGGAAAATTTTTGTAAGATTTTGAGCATGATCTGCTTTGAGTTTCGTCACATTTACTCTGGCTTCTTCATAGTTTGGGATAGGTTAAAAATAGGCCAAAAGAGACAAATGCTGGAGCCAGCCGGACAGAGTCGAACAGTCCTGAGTGGGGGAGCGAGGGTTAGGAAAAAGAGACAGAGAAGAGAGAAAGATCTCGGGAGGGCATACAGTCAAAGCTGCAGCACCAAGTTTATTTAGCACCATATACTTAAACAGCTTGAGTATGTGACAAACTGCTCGTAACAAAAGTAACAAACTGCTCAAAACAAAACCACAAGTATCCGAAACAATAGCTGCGATTAACATGGATTAACATAAGGCCAAGAGAAACCTTTTCCCTTGGAATTTCAGGAACTGATACTTATCCTCCCTTCGGGGTTCCAGGAACTGATAATTCCTTACAAAGGGTTCCCAACAGACAAATTAAAAGATTCGAGATGAAAGATAATTATGAGTTTGATAAGGGTTTAATGACAGTGGAGGTATAAGAATTTGTATCCTGGATATATTGTAAATGTAGAGCCTAAGGTATGAAATGTGAGGAGGGGTAGAAATATTAAAGATGATTCTGAGCTTTTGTCCTGAGAAACTGAGAGTGGATTTGCCATTTGCTACATTAGAGAACACTGTGAGAGGCACGAGTTTGAGTGGTGGGCATATAAGGACTCAGTTTTAGAGTTGTTAAGTTTATGATGCATAAACATATTTAAGTTGAGGGAACAAGTAGGCAGGTAACATGTGGGGCTAGAGGTCAGAGGAAAAAATAAATCTGTACTAAAAGCATTAACTTGGGAGTAGGCAGCTTATATTTAAAATTCTGAATCTTGATGAGAATCCCAAGGAAGTGAGTTTAAATAGAGAAGAGAAAAATTCAAGTGATGAACCCATAAATCCATATTAGAGGTTAAGGTCATGAGAATAAATTAACAAAAGGTAGTGAGAAAAAAAGCCAGGGAATTGATAGGAAAACCAGACATCTCAGAAGCCAAAGTGAAGAAAGTGGCTCAAGGAATAAAAGATCAACTATGGCAAATGATGCTGAAATTTCCAGAACTATCACAACTGAGAAATGACCACTGAATTTAATATTATCGATTGGTAACCTTAATTCAAGAAGATTGATAAGAGAAAAAGAGAAAAGAAATTAGATATAGAAGTATACAATACTTTTTCAATGAAGTTTTGCATGAAAAAAGGACAGAAACGAGCAATAGTTGGTGACAGAAATGATCTAAGAGAGGGTGGCTTTAAGATGAAAAAAATAATAGTGTGCTTATATGAGGAGAGCAATGATTATTTTCCTCAATAGATAAAAAGTAATTATTAATTTTTTATAGATGTGCAACTAATACAATTAACGTATAATATATAAACATAACATGAAAATGTTAATATTGAAAAGACACTCACATGTAGTGTATTTAATTGCTAATAAGGCAGACAGTGACTGTGACAAAGATAGAAAGACAGAAGATATTTCTTATTTTTACTTCTAAGAACTAGACTCAGCACCTGAAACTTACTGGATTTTGTTAATCAATGTTACTATAATAAAAAAAAAATTTGTAAAGAATTAGATTCAGGAAGTTAAGTCCGTTTATAGAGAAACAACATTAAAAATAAAATGATTTTAATACTATAGATAATATGTTACTCTATCAAAACATCAGTGAATACAAGCTCAGAATCCAAAAAAAAGGTAAACTCGAACACATACTGTATGTCAAAAAATCAGCTTTTTTTGTTTTTACCTAATTTTATGCAAAATGAAAATGATGAGACTTTGTTCATGAAGGGCTTTGAACATGGAGAAGTTAATAGTGAAATATCTGTTAGAAGGAAGGTTGCACCAGGTTAAAATATATTTGAGAAATAATCCTTTTGTTGGTAGAGATAAAGAGAAAAAAGCAAATGCTCTTGCCCTAAGCCATTTCTTTTTTTAGGGAGAGATAATAACAAGGGTAAAGTGATAAAACTCTAAGTAAAATTCATTCATTCATTCACTCACTTATTCATTCACTTAACCAATGATTACTGAGCAACTAAGTGCCAGGTGCTCTTCTATACACTAAAGATGAACAAGAAAGACAAGGTCCTAACTCTTATAAGATTTACATGTTAATTGGAGGAAGAGAGATAATAAACAATGAACAAATAATTTAAAATCATTTCAGATAATGATTAGAGCTTTCATGAAAAAAAAAATAAAGTGATCTGGAATATCTAGGAAGGTAAAAAAATTACCACAAAACTTAACTGTTTAAGACACACATACATTATCTCTCAATTTCTGTGGGTCAGGAATCTGGAGCATATTAGCTGGGTCTTCCAGGTCGGGGTCTCTCACTAGGCTGCAATTAAAGTGCCCACAAAAGCAGCGCTTATGTCTAGGTTCAACTGCGTGGGATCTCCTTGCAGGCTTACTTGGTGGTGGTTCACAGGATTTAGTTTTCTGTGGACTGGTAGACTGAGGATCTAAGTTCATTGCCACTTGAGTCTCTCTCTCGGGCAGTTCACAACATGGTAGCTGGCTTCACCAAAGTCAGCCAAAGAGAGGAGTGAGCAAGAGAGAGGTAGAGACAGAGCCAGCCTTTTATAGCCTTATCTCAGAAATGACCTGTCACTTTTGTCATGTTCTGTTGCTTAGAAGCAAATCAATAGGGGCAGTCCACACACAAGTGGAGAAATTACACAAAAGTGTGAATACTAGAAGTCAAGAATCAAACATTGGGAATCATTTTAGAACCAGCGTATCCCAGAGGGAATCAGAAAGGTGGAAATGGTATGAAATTATAATACTAGAAAGAAAAATGCAGACCTGAACAACAAAGGTCTGAATGCAGATTTAGCCAGTCTCCTTCTCCTAAATAAGAAACTTTGTATGGTATACAATAGTCCAAAGAAAATATACTGCTCAACTTTCACAAATTTTATACAGGTCTGTTACAGCATTATACTTTCATTTTTGATCAATATTTATTAAACATTCATTACCTATATATTAAAAATATATTTACTATTTCAGAGGTAATAGAATTCTCTCCTTCATCCGTTTCAATACTAATTCCCATTCTCTTATTCAACCTATATGCACTCCTCCAAAAAATCAAACAAAACAAAAAAAATATTTTGATTAAATTCAGTTCTAGTTTATCCAAAGTAGGTTAACTTCAATGTTAGAGTGTGTCTACCCATATTTTAGTCAGTAGTCAAGTGAGCTTAAATCATTTAGAATTATACAATGCTAAAAGATGAGTCTGCTAAATTCTAGATAATCAACTTTGGGAAGATCATTTAACCTCACTGAGCCTTAGTTTCTAGTACATAAACTAGGAAAATAAAAATAGTAACAAAATTAATTCCTACTTCAAAGAATAGATGAAGATTAATGATGTATGGGTTAGCATTTTGTAAACTATAAAATACTCTGCATTTTTAGAAAGGTTTATTCAAAAAGCATTTAATACAAAGAAATTGGAAAGTGATAAGCTTTGGAAATTATATAAGATTTTTAATATCACCACTCGTTTCTCTCCTACAAAGAAAAATGAGAACATATTGACCCAGTTTTCTTCCATTCACAATATTCTTAAGTGTTAAGTAAATGCTTTACATTTTTAACTCATTGTTTACACCAAGAAGTACCCAAAAACATATAGCAATTTGGAAACTAAAAAAATTTGGGAAGATACCTTTGTTTACTAAACCACAGTAAAAGTCTTAGAAGAGTTAACATGGGAATGAAAGCAAAGGAGAATATGATATGTATTAGAAGAAATAACTATATTAAAATGAGCTTATTTTTATCAGAAGAAAATGGTTATTTTAAAACAGACGTGTGTCCTTTTATACTAACAGAAGCTGAAATATAACTGTAATTTACAACCATAAGGTAAGATTTCCATCTTTATGTGACATGAAAAATGTGCCAAGCCAAGACTTTCCCATAAACAAAATTACTTTCTTCAACTCACACTTTAATGCGAGATATCAATCATGTGGTAGATTTTATTACTCAGAATTTAGCTTTGCTCTTTGACTGATTGCTCGCAGTCAGCTTGAAGTACAATTGTACATCATCCCTATTATATACACATCTGAATTTGTGGACCCTTTTTTTATTTTAAAAAGAGTATTATAAATGGGAAGAAATACCTGGTGAGGCAGAATTAGTTTGACATTGAGCATTTTAACTCAATGGTGTGGTTTTGATAACGTGTCATTATTTATCCACAATAGGTCTGAGGCTGCGAACTTTATGTAAGACTTCAGGGGATAGCAATGGCTTACAGCTATATGAATGAACCCTCTATTCTGATGTCTTTTCTTTCTTCTTTCACATGCCTGTATTTGTCAAACAATTCTCATTTAGAATAAAAGGTAGTATTGATAACAATGCAATGCACTGACTATACAGACAATACATTTAGAGGATACATATTCATATATGGCAACAAGAATAGCAAACATAATTTTTTTTTCATCAATCTACTATGACCTATATGGAGAACTGAAAGCAGTGAAAATGACACATGCTATTTGTGGTCAGAAGTTCTTATACTCTATAAGTAGTCCCAGGTCAAGGGGAGTTACAGTGACCCAAATCATTCACAGTGTGGGGGAGGAAATGCACCCTGTTTTCTCTCTGAGTTCTTTTGGCTGGTCTAATAACCAGACTGCCATGAAATAAATTAACAGGAGAAATGAAATAAATTAACAGGAGAAAATAATAAAATTGTATTACATATGTACATATGGAGATTCTGTAAGATTATAGGCCAAAGCAGGCAGTTGAGGCTTATATGTCACCTTGAGGTAAGGGTAGGTTAGGGGGAGTAGTAGTAAGTGGTTTGGGACTTCAAAGGGTAGGAAGACAATTCACATAGAGTTGGAAAAGCAAATGTTTGGTAAATAATGTTTGCTGGGCAATTTTTAACAATGGGACACAAAGAAGACTTAACAAATGGTCCTTACTAGGTTCTTGTCTACCACATACTAGTTCATATTAAACTATACTTGTCTATGATAGCTCCCTTCCTGGATTAGGTTGTCTAAATTTTTTTCAGGCAGTTAGAAGTTAGGTCAAAGATTTTTCCAGAGTCTTTTGTTTCTTAAAAATAACCAGTTTACCTAGGACAGCAGAGTATGGTGGCATGAGGGATATCATTGATCTCTCCTCCTGAAGTTATAGCAAGACAAATAGCTATAATCAAAAAAAAAAAAAAAAAAATCTGGTCTAACACACTTCTGAGATCCGTGCATAAAAAACATTTGAAGATGTGTGAATCAGGGCAAATGGGGAAGGAAGGAAGCAGAGACTGTTTCCACAGACACAGCCCAAAACTCACTGAAGGTCTCAAGGAGCAGGGAGAAATCAGGTTGCTGCATGTGTTCTCTGCAGCCCTGAGCATCCCTGACTGAGGGATTAGCATATAACACTGCTGAACCGAGCTATCTATCAGGGCAGAGACTGAATACAAAAGTTCAACAGCTGTGTTTTATCAGCCACCACTGCCAGACAGAAAACAAAGCCATGGAAGCTGGCCATATCCCCCCATCCTCCCAGAGTTAGCAGCAGGTCTCAAAAGAAACTGTAGCAGTGAGTGTTGGGCTACAAAGCAGAGTATCTACAGCCCCGAGAATGAAAGAGATAGCTTCTGAACAGTAGATGCACTCTGTGGCTAAACCCAGTGACAAGGGTAGAGATACAGAATCAAGGCAGTTGGGTCTTGAAGTAGCCATTACTGGCAGGAGAACAAAGCCACAAACATACCAGCAGCCTCTCCCACCCACCCTACCCCCACCCATTGAGGCTGATCTTAGTGAGCACTCCTGAAACACCTCAGGCAATTTGACACTACTTCTGGCTTCTGAGATAGCACTGGGACTTCAGGGGCTCAGAACACCATCACACACCATATTCTCCCATGAAGTTGGAGCCGTGAGACTAGTTGCAGAGGAGATACCCACCTCCCGAGAAAATATAAGGCACTTTCCACCACCCAGCAGAGATCCAAGAAGCCTGAGCCATGTAAGAGGCCTGTATTCCCTTCAAGTTATACCTACTGCAAAACAAAAGAAAAACCTCTTCTTATTAGCCTACGAGGCATCACTCTTTATAATAAAATTAAAAATAAAGCAGAGTTCATTCCTAAAAATACCTAGGCAGAGAAATAATCCATAAATACCATGAACAATCAAGGTAACAAGGCAGCTCAGAAAGAAAATAAAAAATCTCCAGAAAATAAATTTAAAGACAGAAATATGTGACTTAAATGGAAGAGAATTCAAGATTGCAGTTGTGAAGAAACTCAGCAAGATGCCAGAAAACTCCGATAGGCAGTTCATGAACTCAGAAATAAAATCCACGAACAAAAGGAATACTTTACCAAAGAGACTGAAACTTTAAAAAAGAACCAAGAAAAATTTTTTGAGGCTGAAGAACTCAATAAAAGAGATTAAGAATGACATAGCGAGCTTAGGAAGTACAGGTGACAAGATAGAGGAAAGAATTAATGATATCACAGATGGAAATCTGAAAATGATGCAGATAGAAGAAGAGAGACGAGAATAAAAAAAGAGAAAGAATGCTATTAGAACTACATGACTCCATTAGAAAAAGCAACATAAAAACAATGAGTATACCAGAAGGAAAAGAGAGAAAGAAATCTATTCAAACAAATAATCAACAAGAACTTCCCAAACCTGGTTCCTTGAATCTAAGGAGCAAACAGAACACCTAATTATCTCAATCCAAAAAGGCCTTCTCCAAGGCACATTACATAAAAACTGTCAAAAAACTAATGACAAAGAAAGAATTCTCAAAGTAGCCAAGAAAAAGAAGAGAGTAACCTATAAAGGAAATCCCATTAGATTATCATCAGATTTTTCAGTAGAAATTCTACAAGCAAGAAGTATTGGAATCAAATATTTAAACTATTGAGAGAAATGATCAGCCAAAAATAATTTATCTATCAAAGTTATCTTTTACATATGAAGGAGAAATATAGACCTTTCTATACATACAAAAGCTGAGGGAATTTTCCACCACATTTCTGCATTATAGGAAATACTAAAGGGAGTTATTCTACCTGAAACAAAAAGACAAAAGTATACAAAACTATGAATAAGATGACTAACAGATAGAAGCAGGAAATTGCAACCTTTCTTCAGAATAGAGTATAATATACAAATATTATATAATGGTTAAATAAGGTAAAAACATTTAGAAAGAGAAGAAGACAATAAGTAATGAAACTCAGAAATAAACTCACTGCATAAATAGAAATGATTTATGGCCACCCCAAAATAAAAAAACAGAAAGGGGAGGGGATGAAGATCTGAATTTCCAAAGGGGAAGGGAGATAAGATGCACACAGAAGAAAAAAGACTACTATATATGTAAAACTTTCTTTTACATAAATTTAATGGTAAGCACACCAAAAAAAATCCAGAACTGAGACATGTAACATAAAAAAGGAGAACAGAGGGGAAAATCGTAAAATAGCACCAAACTAAAAGACAAAACACAAGAGCAAAGAAATGATGGAGACATCAAGCTACCAGAAAACAAAAGATAAAATGGCTGTAGGAAATTCTCATATATCAATAACTACCTTAAATGTAAATGGACTGAGCTCATCAATAAAAAGACATAGATTAGCAGATTAGATCAAAAAGCAAAACCCAACCATATGCAGCCTTCAAGAGATACCTCTCAGTTGCAAGGACAAATATAGATACAAAGTGAAAGAATGGAAAACAGTACTCCAAGCAAAAGGCATCCAGAGAAAAGTAGGTGTAGCCGTACTAAAATCTGACAAAATAGTCTTCAAGACAAATAATTTTCAACAAAGGAGCCAAAAACATACAGTGGAGAAAAGAAAACCTCTTCAATTAATGGTGCTGGGAAAACTGGAAAGCCACATGCAACAGAATGAAACTAGACTGCTATCTGTCACCATACACCAAAATTAACTCAAAATAGATTGAAGATTTAAATATAAAAAACAATAAATTGCATAGAAGAAAACATAGGTACTAAACTCATGGACCTTGGTCTTAATGCCACTAGTAAAGGGGCTAATATCCAAAATATATAAAGAAATCATAAAACTCAACATTCCAAAGCAAGCAGTTCAATTGAAAAATGAACAGAGGATCTGAACAGACACTTCTCCCAAGAAGACATACAAATGGTCAACAGACATATGAAAAGATGCTCAACTTCACTAGCTATTAGGGAAATGCCAATCAAAACCACAAGGAGATACCACCTCACACCTGTTAATATAGCCATCCATCATCAACAAGATAAGCAATAACAAGTTCCCTTCAATAGATGAATTTGATAAAGATGTGGTACATATATACAATGGAATATTATTCAACCACAAGAAAGATAGAATACTGACAACATGGATGGATCTTGAGATAATCATGCTAAGCAAAATAAGTCAGATGGAAGAAGTTGAGAACACTCATATGTGGACTATAAAACTGAAAACAATAAATGAACAAGACAAACAAAACAAACAAACTCATAAACACAGACAACAGTTTAGTGGTTTATGGAGGAAAAGTGGGGAGGGGGAGAGGTAGATAAGGGTAAAGGGGGTCAAATATATAGTGACAAAAGGAGATTTGACTTTGGGTGAATACACAATGCAATACACGGATGATGTACTACTGAAATGTATGCTTGAAACATATAATTTTATTAACCAATATCACTCCAAAAAATTACATTTAAAAAATAAAATATAATAAATAAATAAAAACAACTTAAAACTCTTCGAAAGTTAAAAAACAGCTCTTAATTATAAGACTCTTTCTACCTAAATTTATAATAATGATGAATCAGAATGATGGTGAAACAATGAGCAATTTTTCCTTATTTCTCTTAGATGGCGACATAATGTGAAAAATAAATAAATAAATAACCAGCTCAAGTGAATCAATATCCCAAATAGGCATATTTTGAGGTGGCAAACTCTGCTGCCCTTCATCAACTTACCATGGATTTAGTATTCCTTGGGCACAGCAATGCATATTAAAATTAAGATGTGGAGCCTTGACATGAAGAGTTCATAGCTAAAGTTGCCATAAAATTTACAATCTATTTCTAGGTAGGAAAAGTATGAAGAATTTCTAGTGCTACCCTTTACAGAGACAAATAGGGAATGATATTTGCTGAAGTCATGGCAGATATGCAATCCTACTGGATTCCAGCTGCCTATGAATAAGTAGAATACTTTAAAAACCTTTTAACCTATCTGTGATGAAAAATGCATGCTGGTTTAAACTCCCTTAGAACTTTAAATTAGCCACTGCAGCACATTCAGCTGCACAGCTCAGTAGTCCTAAAACCACCAAATGCTAAGAAAATAAGCTCTGTGGTTCTCAAAAAATAAAAATAATAAATAAATAAATAAACTGAGCCTACTTATGAGGCTTTCCTTCTCCTCAGCAAAATGCTTAATTTCTAGGGCTACCTTAGTTGTCATACTGCTGGATGTGATTTTTGTTATTGAAAATAAAAGATAAAAGCCTAATCCCAATGCAATCAAATTTAACTTGGGATAAGTGACTGAGAACCACACTCAAATGCTTAGAAGTGGAGATAAATTTAGATAACTTGACTCTACGTAATCCCTACTTAAATGCGCTTATACAGATGAGCCTCATCTCCATGTTTTTACATTAATATTCCTTTAACAAGTCTAAAATGAAATAAAAGAGCTGCTAGACACACTTTATTGTTTTGAGAAGCTGGGTTTAAACATTTGCATTGTGAGGCATCACAGGCTCTGTGTCTGCATGATCAAGTGTTCAGCTTTTCTTAAGGCCAAACTCTATCAAGCTTAACTTTCAGTTATGGAGAAATTTAGGTCCAGATCCCTAAAGCTGCCTTTTCCTCCCTCTAAGTAGAAGAAATTGTTCTCTAATCTAATTTGGTAAGAAATGCATTCCTTCTGGTAATTTGACACTCCTTTAAAATCCTGACCTTTGTGAGAAATTATTTTATAGTATATTAGTATATAACCCAGTATTAGCATAGTGGCCACAGGATGAGGTTTCTACAACAACAAGTTTACATACTCAAGTTCCACCTTGGAAAATCATCTGCATTATTAGCTCTTCTTAGTACCATATGTTGTTATATTCAATTTAACCAGAGCACTGTGGGATTTCATCAATGTTTGGAACTATCACATGGTCTCATAAGGGTTATCTGGAGTAAGACATGATCTAGAGATTATCAAAGTTAGTATCTGTCACATAGGAAGTGCTCAATAAATATAAGGAATATTCTGTGCCTTTGCTAACTATAATGAATAGTTTAATGTATATCTCAATACCAAAAAAAATCTACCTTGTCTATTTGGTTTTTGTGAAGATTATAAATAATACTATTTGTAGCATATTCATGTGTGCCAAACATTGTACTAAGACTTAACACATATTTCAGCAGATGTATAAAAGACCTAAACATTTAGTGCCCACCATTCAAAAAGAACTCAATAGTAATACTATTATCTGCCTGCATCACACATTTCGTAATGTAAACTGACTTGCTTAGAATTACTTAGTGCTAGTGTGAATGAGTTACATCCTGCACTGCATAAAAGCACACTATGGTGAAGTCCCACATTACATAAGCCAAGTATACTTACCAAGTACTAATTAGCCAAGTACTAAATACCAAGTGCATGTAATTAGATTTAACCTGCAAAGCTCTGTGTTTGATATGTCTCTAAATAGGATATGCTTATATAAAAGTATTCTTGTAAATGCACAATACAATTTTAATAATAGTAGATATTATTGCTGTTACTCTCATTTTCTAGATTGAGCAAACTGAGGTCAGGAGAGTTTAAGTTATTTGTCCAAGAACAAGCAAGTACTAAGTGATAGAACAGAGCTTCAGATTAGCAATGCTCAAAATGCCAACCCTGGAACTTAACACCATACTACTCTGCTTTCTGTTTTTTGAAGCAATGACATAATTCAAAGGACAAAGACAAACTTCTAGACCTTGGAAAAATTCCCAAATATTTCATTATTTTAAAAAATTAACTTCAGAGAATATTAACATTCTTATAATATTTGAGGATTTCTTATCTGAAGGCAAATCATAAGAAAAAAATATTGTTGAAGCAGTAATGAAGTAGGCAAATGCCACTTATTCCTATTCCCTAAGAGGCCCATAATGAATATCAATAATAAATTCCAATACACTTCCACTGTGCCTAAATGTTGCCTTTGAGTCTGTCAACATTGTGCTCCAGGCAGCTCCTCAAACAGTGAGGCTAATACCTAGATAAAACCTTTTCCAGTCCTGGCCTTCCAACCTCTCATTTCTGTTCATAGACTGGGAGGCATATATTGACATTTATTCAACTAACTTTTGTTGTAGGTCAGCCGTTTCCCAGACACTGTACTAAATACTGGTACTATAACAATAGCAAGTGCAATATTTGCCCTCAAGGAACTCATAGGCTATCAGGAAAACAGACTGAAAAAGTAAAAATCAACCATTACTATGCTACTGAAATCACATAATAAAAGCAAAAATACACATATGGAGTGATAAGGGAAATTAATCAGATATCAGAGTGTGAGTGGCTATAGGAAACAATTTCCTACATTTAAGCTAATCTTCAAAACATAAGTATGAGTCAAGGCAAAACTATGAGGAGCAGATCATCTTAGGTGGAGGAAACA
>CM053509.1:78264905-78421605 GCA_028627145.1 Eidolon dupreanum
TTTTTTTTTTTAAGTTGGTAAAATATATTAAATATTTTCCCTTTATCCTTCAAGAAATTCTTCTCTACCCAAACTTTATCAAAAGATTTTTCTATAATTCTTTTTAGAGTTATAGATTTGCTTTTCTAAATAGGTCTTCAATTTATTTTTATGTAAAAATAAAATATAAATAAAATTAAATATTTTAGTTTGTTTTCCCACCTGGTTAACAAACTAACAAACTGTTTTAGTACCATTTATTGAATAAACCATCCATTCCGAGTGTTCTATGAGGACTAGCTATTTCCCTGTCTTTCCTATAGTTATCATGTCACTTTTTTTGCCTTAATCAGACTTAACAATTCTTCTGTTGATTCCAATCACAAGAGTGTTGGCTCATATTAACCTCATGATATGTTTTAGAATGAGAAGAAAGTGAAGATAGAAAAGGTATAATAAATTAGTAAACAATAATTAGAAAGGAAGAAAGAAAATGAGGGAGAGAAGAAGAGAGGAAGGAAGGAAGAAAAAAAGGTGGGCAAGGACTTAGAAGTCTCAATGAGAACAAAGATTCAGTTAAATCTGGGAATAGGAGTCAAAGTAGTAGGCTAAGAAAACACTGTTTCTAAAAATTTTAGAAAAATAGCAATTCTAAAAGAAGACAATCTAATGTGTGTTCATGGGGTTGGGTTGTTGAAATGGCATAAAAGGTGAAGGTTAATTGAGTTAAAGAGTGCAGAAAAGTTAAGGCAAAGGTATTTATGAATATACACACCCTGATATTAACATCACTCAGGAAAATATCAGAAATAGCCACCTATTATCCCATTATATAAAAACACACATGAACTCTAACTCATGCTCATTTTCTAATAAATAAGGTAAAAAGATATACATTTCAATAATCAATAGGATTATTAAAATTCACTACTATCTACCACTTTTTGATATTTTAAAATGAGAGAATAGACATAACTCCACCAAAATTTAAAACATCTAGGAAAGTTGAATAAAGAATAAAATTTTTAAGGTAATAATAAATAGCATTTATTGAGTACCTATGTCTACTTCATTTATCAAGCAATATGCTTTACATTGCTTAGCTCATCCAAAATTGTAAGTTGTAGGGCAAAGAATCAAATTTAAAACTGATATATCACTAAAACATAGCTCTCTGATACTTTCCATATATATCTATGTTCGTCCACAATAAAAATTTTACAGAATAAGCTTAACACAATGTTTTGATAAAGAGAAACTTGCTATTAAAACATATTTCCATGTTGCCTTACAAACTTATTTTACTCAAGAGTTCATCAGAACAAATTGTAGCATTACCAATCCTATTCACGGTGAAATTTTTTTCATATTAAACCTCTATTGAACTTTTCTCTAATTAATTAAAAATCTCATCAGGAAATAACCTTTACTTTGACATAGCAACTTTCAAAACATATTCTTAAAACTCCATTTGTTTCATATTCTAATATCAAGAAAGAAAAGTTTAGAAGAGAAATAAAAGGCTTGAATTAATTAGTCAACAATAATTAATTAGACATTTATCCAAAGTGAGATTTAAATTCTCTTTATTCCCTTGGCTTAATGCCCCATTTTGGTTTGCTTAATGAGAATTCTATCATCTGTGAAGTTTATGATGAATTTAAAATTCTGGCATTTAGATACATATGTTTATTCCAATAATAGTTGGCAATGACAGCAATTATCCAGATTCTGTATAATTTGGGTAGAAATTTTTTTAAAAAAAATACTACTTAATTCTTTTCTAAAATATATGTTAAGAGGATTAAGTATCTAACGTAAATTATGTCTTTTGTTCTATTAAATAAACGTTTGGTAAGCTTAGGTAAATTTGGATTGCTTTTCTATGAGTCAGCCTAACTTGGGACAAAAAGAACTTCCCAAAATATGATGGAATTCTTTTTACTTGATTTTAAATAACTATTACATAGGTGATGAAATTGCTAACAATTATACAAATAATAATTGAACGAAAACTAGAGAAACTATGCATAAAAATGGTTTGCTATTAGCTATTTAATCTCACAGCAATTAATATCATTTGATTAATACCTTTAATGTTCTGTTTAAGCACTTAAAGTTTTCCCAAGTGACTTTCCCCCTAAATATTTATGTTTCAGGAAGTATTTTCCCTAGATATTTTAGATGGTTAAATTCCAAATTAATTTTCAGTTTTAATCAGTTTCTGCTTATAAATTTTGACTTCACTATATCCATTTATATTATTCCTCTATCTTCAATGGTGTTGGAACATAACATGAAATCAAGAGCTATCGCAAATTCAATTAATTTTATTTAGGCTTGTTAATATGGATATAAATGAAAAGTAGAATGACTCAAAATTTAGAATTAATTCTCCATTTAACTGCTGTCAAATCAATATGCTCTAACTACTTTTTTGTTTTAGTTTTACAATCTTCTGACATTTTAATCTATGCATAAGGGTATTAGTTTATTAGAGCTGTTGTAACTAATTACCACAACTTGATGGCTTTTTTAAAAAATAAATTTTTTTCCTCTCACTGTTCAGGAGGCCAGAAATCTAAAATCAGTGTTGGCAGACTTGTTTGCTTCTTGAGGTTTTGAGGAAAAATCTGTACATGACTCTCTCCTAGCTTCAGGTTGCTACAGGAATCCTTGGAATTCTTTGGCTTGTGGACACCACTCCAGTTTCTGCCTCTATCTTCACAGGGCTTTATCCCCTGTGTTTCTTGTAAAGACAGAATTTATTGATCTTAGGATCCACCTACCTCTTTTTTTTCTTTTCTTTCTTTCTCCCTCCCCTCCTCAACTCCTTCTGTCCATCCTCCTGCCCTCCCTCCCTCCCTCTCTCTCTCTCTCTCTCAGCTAGTTTCTTCCTTAACAGTAATTCAGCATGCTCTCTTTTTGAGGCATTATTTATTTATAGTTTTATAAATTCAAATTTTATAAAGTTTATCTATTTGTAATTTCCAAATTATAGTTTATTATGATTTCAGAATTATATAGAATTAACCTCCTACCTTACCCATCTTTCCTTATATTAGCTGCTCTTCACAAAATTCTATTTAATGGCCTTATCCAATGGATAGTTTCTACTACAATTTTACTTTCTCTTAGGGACCTTTAATTTAATTATATCCATGAAAACTCTTTTCCAAATAAATTCACAATCACAAGCAACAGAGGTTAGGATTAGGGCATATCTTTGTGGGGACTACAATTCAATTTACTATAATATGCTTTGTTACAGATTATCTTAAACTAATTTTTCAAATGAAATGAGATATCTGAGATCAAACACTTTACTATATAGTATAAAACTATTTTTACTAGAATTCTTTCCTCCATCAACTTTGTATAAATTACTAACCAAATCAACTTGTCCTAATTAATATTTTCATAGTCACACTCACAACATTGTTTCAGATATTTTTTTCGTGCATTTTGCTAGTTGATTACCACATAATTATTTATCATTTTCTGATTACTTTAAGATGTTAATGTGATCATGATACCACCCCAGAAGTAATATCCTCTTTCATGCAGAGAACATGACCACATTTCCATTACTTTTCACAAATTAATAAAACATTAATCTACCACTTAGATTATCCTCAGTGATCATTTATCCCTATACAGAATTGAATTATCATCCAACTTAATATTCAACCAATAATGTACATATTTGACATTGATTCATTTTATTAGCTATTCCCTGATTTCTGAATATAGAATTTGGAATTTTTTTCTTTAATCATTCATCCACAAGAATAATCAATAAATCCTTATTATATACCAACCAAAGAGCCAAAGAGATAATTAATAAAAAAAAAAAAAAAAGTCAGTAAGTGACATCTAAATAATAAATTAGCAGCTTGAAATTTAAACCCCTGGAGGAAAAATTGAGTTATATTTTGTATGCTTTACAAATGAACACCAAATTTCTTAAGCTTGAAGTATGATGTTTAGTATTCCTAAGGGTATAATGATATTAATATAAAAGTAGAGGACTTTAGAAGAGAAAATGCTAACTGAAAGATGTAAGAAAACATATAACTTTTCAGCTCTTTGGTTGATGTATAATAGGGACATATTGATTGTGGATGAATGACTAAAAAAAAGATATAAAGAAAATAAACTTACTGCTTGGTATGCAAAACATTTATTTGACAATTTACAGACAAATTAACATAGCTGTGGATCCATTTTTTGTATATTCACTGCTTTCAGTCAATAAGCCAAAAAAATTTTTTTAAAAAAGTAAAGAATTCAAACATCTAATTAATTTATCTACACAAAACTAGGGAAATTTTGACTGTTCTGTTTTCCATAATATTGACAAAATGATTAGCTATTTTTCCATCAACTAGTCTAACCATTAAATTTTCTAATTTACCTTTCAAGATAAAACCACAGACTGGATTTTGTCATCAATAAAGCTCTTACTATCCATGTTAAAATCTGAAAAAATAAGGAATAAAATAAGCTTTTTATAAAGCAATTTTTTTTTCAGCAAAGGTGTGTCTTTTACTCTGATTTGGAATTCATCGTTTTTATGTTAAACTTGTTTTTTTAATGAGAAGTTGATGAAAGAAGAGAGTAGTTGTGTTAATAGTTCTGGGTAGTTTCTAATGACCTTACCTTGTGACAGTTCTCATTCTTTTTAATTTTAAATTACATTCAAGTATAAAATACAAGAATCATTGATTTAGATCACAAAAAATTATAAATCTAAAGGAAATTTTAAAAAAGAAATTATTATCCTTACCTTTTAGAATTAGTGTAAGAATTATCAGTTCATACCTGTAATGTGTTTAGAATAACCGGCACATAAAAAAACACTACATGTGTTTGTTTTTATCATCATTATTTCTATGAAGACTAGAAAAGGTTGAGAATCACTAGCAAATTCTTAGATTTCCTGACTGAAGTATACATTACAATGTGTTTTTTAGTTTTTTCTTTTCCTTTTAAAGCCCCCAGAAAAGTTATGGCATTGTCTATTATAACTTCTGGTTGAACATAACTAAATAATAGTCCAAGAGAAAAGTCCAAGGAGATTTTTCTAAAGTTAAGGGCTTCTATTATTTAACAGAACAAATTTAATATATTAGTTAGCAAAATAATCAGTTTTAAAACAATAAAATATGAATGCTGTAGTGTGAGTTTATGGCTCTTAAGGCAGATCCAATTTCTTGAAATAAAATATATACTTAAAAACAGAATTGGTTCAGCTACATGTTAAAATGAAACAGCATAGTGCCTGTGGCTTTCTGAACTCTAATCATCTTGGCTTCTATGAAAAGATAATTGAATTTCTTATCTAAATATTGAATATTCCTCACCGACCAACTAAAAGTCAAAATTCTTTTCTGGATAAAACTTTAAATTACCATATATGATCCTGGGTTAATGACTCAAAGGACCAGTATAAATTATATATTAAAATAACTTTCAGATAATCTCAGTTGCTTTTAATAATATGAATGTGAAAATCTATACTTAGGAATCAAGAAATGGTTGGAAATCTAGTGTTTCAATTAGAATTGACTATTTCTCAATGTCTAGCTGAGATTCAGCAAATTTTTCTGTCATGGGATTATTTAATATTGAGTAATTTACATCTTGCAATTGCTATTTAAAAATCTTAGATGATATTGTCAGGATTTCATAACTTTCAATATTCCATACATTTGTATTTCCAGATGTAGAAATAAACAAAGACTACCAAATGAGAAGAAGCAAAGTCTATTCTGAGTCCACTGTAGCAAGGGAATCAATCACCACCATCACTTGCATTTGGCAGAAATTCAAAGGCAATCAGGGGAGTGTAAAAGCCTTCAAGTGGGAAAATGCAAGGCTTCAGGTATGCCCTGACTGGAAGCTATTAGCATGAGGAAACTGGAGACAGGCTCAGTAGAAGTGGGGCATCCTACAGCATTGCTTAAGGAAGCATATTTGGTTGGTCCTAGATTTAAAATGGGTCAATAATTAAGGAAGCTGGCAGTTATTGATTAAGCTTTGCCATTCGGAAATGACTGTTATAGAGATTATATAGTTTGGCTTCCATGCCTGCTTGCTAGAAGGTTGTGGGTCAAAGTTCCATATTTATGTATGGTATAGTCACTGTCCATTTGTATTTTATCACAAAGTTTTTTCTACTTTAAGGTACAACATTAATCTAAAGTAAAAGCTATTCTTCAATTTATTAAAACCTTATGATATTTATTTATATTTCACCTATAAATTAAAATGTAAAATAAGGTATGAATTTTCTCTTAGAGTAGATCAAAATATTCAAATAAAACTCAGAGATCTTCCTCCAATATCTCATAAAACAAAAAGTTGGGATGCTAATTAGTCAATAAATATTTAAATACTTAAAATAAGGTTCAGAAAATTATCACCCCAAATATAATGATACTATCTTTATTGCCCCGGATTAGTCACTCTTCGCATCTGTCACCTTTGGTTGCTAACTCATATGCTTAAGACAGGATTCTTCATATTCTGCTCTGACTCCAAATTTGTAGAAGGCTCCCAATGAGGTCACTGAACCACTGGACTCTTGGACCTCTCCAGCTGCTCCTGCTACCAACATTCTGGCTTCTACAGAAAAGACTTCAGTATCTAATAAATCTCTAAACATTCTACCGACTTAATTTTCCAGTATTTCTTTTTTAAAGATATTCTAGGATATTCACGTGTTCATTTTCTCACCAATGAATATGACAATTTTTGGACAATATATGAGCAGTACTGAAGTTATTTTGTTAGAATAAATGAAATTCTAAAACATTATAAATCAATATAGCAAAGGTAAAAGTTGTTGAAAAGTATTTATTAAAATTAGTAACATTTAAAAGCTTATCCTGAAAGTAACTTCTAAGCTAAATATTGACACCAAAGAACATAAATTGTTTAAGAAAAATTAAACTACAGAATAAAGTAAGTAAAACAAAAAATTTAGAGTTCATGTTTCTCTTTCTTTCTATTCATAAAATTTTTATTCCACTTGCACATGCTCTTAACAATTGTGCTTGTATGTTTATGAAAATTTTATAAGACATTAAGCAAAACTAGCCACCATTTCAAGTTACTTTCCTGTTAATTATTTTTATAGCACATACATGTTAGGTAGTTTTCAAAAAAAACATAAATGCAGAAACCTAAAAAAATTAACATGTATTTTTCTGTTTTATTTCTCTGCTTAATATACAGTAAGTAATGGATATCAAGCAATTCATTTTAACAGCGTCTTTACTTGAACATTTGTGCTTAAGTTGGTTAAAATATTTAAATGCATATAAAATGAGTTTTGTAAAAATAATTAAAACAAAGAAATAATAGAAAGAAAAAAATTTCCACTCTCCTCCAGAATAAATTGGCTCACAACTTTGTCTAAAAGAACACTTTTGTGGCTATGGTCAAAGGTGTCTACATTGAGATACTGTATTCCACAGATACACATTGTTCAAAATGTAATATCCATGGATATCTATTTTTACCACAGTCTTATAAGTACTTAAAATCTTAAAGTACCCACAAGAACTATATCTGTGATAGGAACCAATTATCTCTGCTCCCCCATGCCAGAACAAACCAATACGTAGGCTTTTTTTTTTTTTTTGCTTAGACACAGAAACAATTTTAACACAGGCCCTTGTGAAGCAATGATTTAGCAAAAATATTATGTATAAAAGTTCAACATCCCTATTTTGGCCATCTCAAGATGAAAACAACTGTCAACAAAGTGGATATAGAGGAAATGCACCTCAGAATAATAAAGGCTGTATACAGCGTGCCCATAACTAACATTGTATTCAATGATGAGAAGATGAAAGCTTTTTCTTTAAAATCAGAAATAAGATATGGATGCCCATTTTCACCATTCTTATTCAACGGAGTATTAAAAGTCCTAGCCAAAGCACTAAGGCAAGAAAAATAAATACAGGCATCCAGATAGGAAAGAAATAAGTTAAATTCTATTTGCAGATGCCCTGATATTAAATATAGAAAACCCTAAAGACTCCACCAAAAAAAACCATTATAACTTATAAACAAATTCAGGAAAGTTTCAGGATACAAAATCGATATACATCTATTGCAAATAGATGTTATGTGACACCAAAAGCAAAGGCAACAAAAGCAAAAATAAACAAATGAGACTACATCAAACTAAAAATCTTCTGCACAGAAGAAAAAAAAACTATCAACAAAATGAAAAGGCAACCTACCCAATGCAAGAAAATATTTGCAAATCATATACCTGATAAAGATTAATATTCAAAATATATAAAGAACTCAAACAACTCAATAGCAAAGAAATAATCTGATTAAAAAAAATTAGTAGGTGATCAAATTAAACACTTTTACAAAGACATGCAAATGGATAACAGGTACAAAAAAGTGGATTCAATATTATTAATCATCAGAAAAATGAAAATCAAAACCACAATGAGATATCATCTCATTGTGTTAGAATAGCTATTATCACAAAGACAAGAAATAGCAAGTGTTGGCAAGGATGTAGAGAAAAGAAAATCTTGACTTTGATAATAGGAATGTAAATTGATGCAGTCACTACGGAAGACAGTATGGAGGTTCCTCAAGAAATTAAAAGTAGAAATACTATATGATTTAGAAATTCCATTTCTGGGTATTTATCTGAAGGAAACAAAAACACTGATGCAAATAGATACATGGACCCCCCATATTCTTTGCAGCATTATTTACAATAGCCAATACATGGAAACAACCTAAGTGTCCATCAGTGAATGACTGAATAAAGAATATGTAGTGCATACATACAATGAAATATCATGAAGAAAATAGGATATGAAAAACAATCAAAATCTTATTAAAGCAAGATAAAATATCCTGTTAAAACAAGAGCTGAATAAATGGGAGGATGGAGGGAATTAATCTTAATGTAAAAAAGAAAATGAAAATGTACATCTCTAAATGTTAACTGCTCTATTTCCCTAATATTAAATACAAAAACCATAAAGAAAAAATAGAAATTTATATAGAATTAACATGTATTTTCATGAATTATAAACAATAAACTCTTTGTGGGCAGTATGGATAACAAGTGGTCCACTGTGTAAATTTCAGAATGATACAGATGGAAGTTGGGAGGCTGGTTAATTTTCTTCCCCTTCTCCTCCTTTTTCTTTTTGGGTATCTTATGTCTACAATGTCAAGCTGCCTCTCAGCAATTGCATTATTAGGTTGCTGTCTTTGTGTGACTCTTTACTGAATGTATCAAGTTCAGCAATGGCTGTATCAAAAGCTGCCTTAACAACCTATGTCTCTATCGATGGATGACTGGATAAAGAAAATGTAGTATGCATAAACAATGAGATACTCTTCAGCCATAAGAAAGAAGAAAACCCTGCCATTTGCAACAATTTGGATGGACATTATGCTAAGTGAAATTAGTCAAACAGAAGGAAAAATACTATATTATCTCACATGTGGAATCTAAAATAACCAAACTTATAAAACAGAGGGTCCAATATATGGTTTCAGAGGTGGGGGGTAGGGGTGTGAAATTGGTGAAAGTGGTCAAAATGTACAAACTTCCAGTTACAAGATAAACAAATTCTGGGAGTACAGTGTACAGCATAATAACTATAGTTAAAAATAGTGTATATTGGAAAGTTGCTAAGGGAGTAAATCTTAAAAGTTTTCATCACAAAGGAAAAAATTACAACTATATGAGGTTATGTATGTTGCAAGAAAATAAATAAATAAGTAACATAAACTGAACCACTTCAAAACTGAGTTGCAGTCACCATCTCAGAAAAACTACCTTGCATATCTTGCTCTTCAAACTTTTGAAATGTTAAAACTGGTTTAAAAAAAAATAAAGAAAACCTTTGGAATAGGCCTAAAGCAGTAGTATTCTAAACAAAGCTAATAGGAAAACAGACATTATAACTATAAAAGTTAAAATTAAAGACATTGTTTAGAATTAGTATCACCATGTTAGCTTATCTATATCTATAGAAATTCTTTTATAATTGGCATAGTTTTTTTATTTCAATTTGTAAATATTTGTTGCTAGCATATAAAATACAATTAATTTTATACATTGATCTTTTTCTTACAAATCTGATAAACTTATTTACTAGCTCTAATATAAAGTTAAATAGAATCAGTGACAGACATCCTTTATTTGTTCCTGATTGCAAGGGAAAAACATTTAGTCTTCCATTACAATGTATTATGTTAAAAGTAGGATTTTTATAGATGTCTTTTATCAAATTGTAGTAAGTTTTCTTCTATTACTGATGTCCTGATAGTTTTATCAAAAACAGAGATTGAACTTTGTCAATTACATTTTTGCATGACCATATATATTTTTCTCTTTTAGTTTTCTGATTTGGTGAATTATATGATAAGTTATCAAATATAAAACAACTTTTATTCTAAGATAAATTTCACTTGGTCATGATATAGTCTGTTTATATATTGCTAGATTACATATGCTAAAATTTTATTAAGAATTTTTTATATTTACGTTCTTAAAGAATATTGTGCAGTTGATTTTTATTTTGTTTTTTCTCTGAATTTGATGCCATGTTAATGCTGACCTCATAAAATAGGTTGAGGAGTATTTAGTCCTTTTCAGTTTTCTAGAGGAGTCTATATAGAATTGGTATTATTTTTCCTCTAAATGTTTGGTAGAATTTTCTTTCTGATGTTTGTGTGTGTGTGTGTGTGTGTGTGTGTGTGTGTGCGTGCGTGCGCGCGCGCGCGCGCGAGACTTTTAATGTAAATTCAATTCTTCAATAGATCTAATTATTCTTGAGTGAGGCTTTTATAATTTATATCATTCAAATAATCTATTTCCATTAGGTACTTGAATAAATTGGCATAGAGTATTTATAATATTCCATAACTATGTTTTTAATATCTCTAGAATCTGTAGTGATGTAATCTCTCTTATTACTAATTTGTGTTTTCTCTGTTTTTTCTCCTGGTCATTCTGGTTTGACATAATATTATTAGTCTTCTCAGAGAACTAGCAATTTAGTTACATCATCTTATTCTGTCTTGGATTTGTTTTAAGCATCCTATTCAGTTCCTGTTGATCCATCTTGACCAGAGGCAGAGGTCCTGCCTGGTATATGTGTTAGTATAATTGACTTAAATCTTTTTCTGATGAGTCAGAAAATATATTCACACACATTTAACACATTCACACACATACATACACATGTATGCATGCAAACAAATAAAACCTAAATAAATTTTCTCACCGTGTAATGCCTTCTTTTTCTGTTGAGCTAAAGCCTCTAATGCTAACTCTTGGGTCTCTATATCTTGCATGCCCTTTCCATTTAAGCTTGATACCACATTCTGTCACCTCATTTTTCATTTTCCCTCAGAATGCACATTAAGTGCCCTTTACTCTAGGCTATTGTCCAAGCTATCAATATTTATCATACCCCCTCATGTCTATGTCATTTCCCAGAGCCAATGTTTCCTCAACCTGCCCTGTTTCACTTACCCATAGCCTGGCCCAAATAAGCCTATCCTGATTGTAAGGATTTTGATAATATTAATAAAATATAATGATATTAGGAGATTCTTTAATTCTGAGAGAGACAATATATAATATGGAGGAAGGGAAGGCAGGAAGAGGGAGTATGAGAACACAACCACAGAGGTAAAAATCCAGAAATACTACTTTTCAACTAATGATAATATAATTTAATGTAACTTTTTATCCTCTGTAAGTTCCATTACTAAAACAGTTTTTAAATGTCAAACTTCTTGTGGAAAAGTTCTGTGATGCTATCAAATCAAAAGAATATGGTCATGCTCATGATTCATATTCTCTGAAAGAATATTGACTCTGAAAAATACAAGGTTTTACAAAATTGCTGCCATGTTGCTTGATTATTAATGAGAATATATCCATGTTTTATCTGAAAGATTTTTTATAAAATATGTTTTAAAATAAATAATACTCCAAATAGATTTTATAAAAGCTATATTCGTCTAATCATGCACATGTACGCCTAAATCCAGTTTAGGAACATATGACTAAAGTAGGAAAGAAAATCTATTTATTTTCAAAATGGCTTTTAGAGTTGGTGACTTATTGTATTCAAATATATTATGAGGATGATTATCGCCCTACTCAGTTCTAGATAAATTCAGTGACACTTTCTCGAATTATTTTTAGAAAACGTATATTAATCTTAAACAGACACAGGCCCAAACCTCATCAATTTGATTTTACTCTTTCCCAAGTTAGCAATGCCCTCACCTCTGACCTCACTTGTCCTTTGAAATTATGTCTTTCTGCTTCAGAATGGTTTATTTGATTCTATAGTTTGTTTTGTTTTCAAGTAGTGAGAAATAACTCTCCCCAACTAGATTACAACTTCTTTAAGGGTAGGGAACATATTTATTTTCATTTTTATCCTTAAGATTTCTAAGTGTGGCTGGCCTATTTTTAAGAACTCAATAAGTATTTACCATTTATAAATAATTTAAAGAATGAATAAACAAAATATTAATAGATTCAATACAAATAGATCCTATGACTTCACAGAAATCAAATATTAACATCTCTTTTATATAGCATATTGTTTTTAGGATTTATTATTTATATGTGTATACATGCATATATATGTATTTTTTTATTCAACTATCTTAGCGATACTGTCAATAGCTAATTAGAACTCATTTATTCCTTGTTAATCAAGTCTATGACTCAGTTCCTTCTAAATTATCCATGAAGGAAAGGCACTGGATCTAAAACAAACATGTCTGAGATTCTATGACCAAATTCTAGCTCTGGGACTATTCTTAGAAAATGGTGATTGTTAATTTAAAAATCAAACCATTCCATTTATTTCATCTTTCAAATTAAATGTATTTGTTTATGTTAATAGAAACTAGAAGATGCCTTGAAATTTTTTTAAATACATAGCAGAGATGATGCTATATATTCATCTAATTATCTCATTTCTTACAACCACAGCTAAACTTCATTTCCTAGCCCCCTATACCTGGAGGACATCATATGAACATTTCTCACCAACAGAATGTAAGCAGATAGGATATGTCACTTAGAGCCTGAGACAGTGAAGATCAGATGTGCCTGCTCTGTGCTCTTGCTTTTCTTCCATCTGCATACACAAGGCTATACCATGCCTTCTCAATGCTGTGCAGGTATAAAAGGTAGCATGTAATATGGTTACTTTCTGTTCACCTCTATTTCATATTTCTTTGAATTTGTATGTCTTTATATATTGATTTACTTACAATAAATTTGCTCTTTTTTGGCATAGAAGTCTATGAGTTTTGATAAATGCATAAAGTCTTGTAACAACCACCACAACCAAAATACAGGTCAGTTCCACCAGCCAAAGAAAATTTTCCCATGTTGCCCCTGTGTGATCAACCTCTCATACATTCTCAATCCTTGGAAAACATTTTGAGAGAGAGAGAAAGAGAAGAGTATACAGGAGCCTTTTGTGCCTGACTTATTTCACTTAGCGTAATTTATTTTAAATTAATCATGTTATTGGTCTGTATCAATAGGTTATTCCTTTTATTGTTGAGTGTTATTTTATTGTATGAATATACTAGAGTTGGTTTATCCATTTGCATGGTGAAGGACATTGGTTGTTCTTATTTAGGGCAATTACAAATAAAGCTGCTATAAAACATTCATTATTGGTTTTTACATACATATAGACTTCTGTTTCTCTTGGGTATATACTGAGGAGTGATATTGCTGAGTCGCATGGCACAAATACGTTTAATTTTATAACAAACTGTCCAGTTATTTTCCAAAGAAGTTGTAATATTTAACATTCCTATCAACAATGAGAGTTCCAATAGTTTCATATCCTCACCAGGAATTGTTAATGTCAGTGTTTTGCTGTTTTATCTTGTTTTAAACTATTCTAATGTGCAGTAGCAGTATATCACAGATGTTATCAACAAACTTTTATACATAAGTTAGGTAGCTTGCTCAGAATGAAAAAGAAAATCATTGTCATGTAAAATATGGCTCTAAAATTCACAAATAAATTTTTATTAAATAATTTAAAATTAAATAAATACATTTTTCCTCAGAGGCACCTCAATAGCAAGGTAAATGTAGGACAAATTAAACTATGGTAATTAAATGTGTATGTGGAGCAGGGAGCAACTGGTTCTGCAGTCACTCAGAAAGACAAGGGTTCAAATTCTAGTTATGTCAGTTTCTACCTGCAAAAGCTGGGGCAAATTACCTAACCTCATCTATAAAATGCAGATATTACAATTGCTATGTGAATTAATGAAATATTCCAAGTAAGGCAGCATAATGGCTGTTACATGGTAAGTACAGAGTAAATGTTAGCTATTATTATTATTATATTATTATTATCATCATCATCATCTAACCCAAGTGAGCTAAAAAAATGGTAATTTTCAGTCAGGCATACCAATGATTTTGTCTACATTTAAAGTGAACTTTGACTTCCAGGTACTTAATTTTAAAAATGTATATTTATTTATATTATCATCATTAATTAAAAATGAGTATTTTGTGGGGATAGTGAAGGTGGGGAAATGAGTTGAATAATGCAGAATTTGGCTACTGAAGGAATAATCTTGAGTATTGGAGCAGTAATATTGGTATCTCTGAAATAAAATACTTGGTTTGTAAATAATAGGAAGATTTCAAATTGCTTTGAAATTCTATGGAATCTAATAGTTATAATTAATGGGTCATTAATGACCACAATTGTATATGGATAATATAAGTAAGTGAGTCACTTATTCTAATCCTTACTGATATTGGAACAAAAAGGTTATGTATTGGCAAATTTGTTAGCATTTTCATCACATTTCAAATCTGTTCATGAAATATAAGTGCAGCTGCTGCAGAGAGAATTAAAAGATGAAGGCAGTCATGAGCTCTGTAAAACTTAAGATAAAAATGTTATCCCTCGGGTCTCCCCTCGATGCATCTGTACTATGCCTCTGCAATTAGCATTAGTATTTGATTTTACAGAAATGAGCTGCTGAAAGTATGCTGTGTTGTCAGGGAATACTTTAAGCAGAATAAGACAGAAAATAATAAAGAAAGCAAGGGAGAATAATAACAGATTTGTAGAATGTGCTTTGATTGCAAACTGGCCACTGAAGAGTGTTTTTGCATTACTCATTACGTTGTTATGTTGCTAACCTCTTTTGACTTGGAAATGATAAATATCTGTAAGACAAAAAAATTCTTCAAAGAACCTGCTGAAATTATTAGATTATGTGATATAGAGCAATTATGAAAATGTTTTTATTATTGCCCCTTTTTATACACCTCTAACTTTATATTTACCTCAGAAGAAAGGGAGAGTAGTTAACATCACATCAGAGAGAGTTTCAAAGATCTGTCCGCTGTGGTTTTCTAACCCCACTCTGTCTCTATAATTCAGGAAGAAACAAGGCTACCTGTTTTATTCCAGTAACTTGACAGTGTCTCTAGCTGAGCAAATAGATCGTAAAGTCAGTCTTAAGTACCTTAGACACAGAATATAGTAGTATATTTTGCTTCTGAGATTCTTAATAGAACTTGAAGTGTGCTTGTCTCTAAAGACTTTTCTCCTTTAAAATCTGTGAGTTTCAATTCTTCAAATAAAGTCAAATTTTCAAAAATGTTTATATTAGTAATTGAAAACTGCTAAAAAACAGAGGCTGTTTATTGTTATTGTTATTTTGTATCCTCTGACCTAACATAGTGACACCACAGTCGGTATTCAACAAATATGTAAGGAAAAGGAAGAGAAAAGAAGACAGGAAAGGAAAAGAGAATTCCTACTGTGAAATAATAACTGGGTAGAACACTAGCCTGCACTTTACACCTGTTTCTACTTAAGGAATTTTAAAAGTAAAATTGTACTTTGTTAAATTTAGTCATGAATATGAATTTATTTGAAATTACCAAAGCTGAGCCAATATGTAATTTCAGGCAGTATTTAGTACTAAGTTTCAGTGTCTGTCCTTCATGTCATTATTCCTAACAATATCATTTATTGAAATCATTGTTATTTCTCTTTTTTAAAAAATAATTTTTTTTAAATATAAAAATCATACATGCTCAGCTTGTCACCGAACTCTGGGGGTTCATTTTCCTTGCACATGTCAAAGCCAAGAGACACAGTCAGGATTTTGCAGCAAAGAAAGTAGAGGTTTTTTATTTAAGGAAATGGCACCAAGCCCGAAGACACAGGCGAACTAGCACTCAAAGACCTGGCTCTCTGATGGCCTCTAGGGGATATGTTATATAGGGGAAAACTCATTAGTAGCTGAGAGTATAGGAGGCATTTGATCATTTCATTAGGTCCTGATATCAGTCATGGAATCATTTTTTGTCTTGTTTCAAGGGGTTGCTGGTAGGATTTTTCAGCCTTCATGGGTATGGAGCTGCAAGATGTTATCTTTAGTTTGACTAAAACTGTTTCTGTGGTCAAAAGACCTGAGGCTTTGTTCCTAAGACTGTTTGATGCTGACCTAGGGCATAATGATTAAGGGAGTAGTCATGCAGTATGCAGAAGGATAAGGAAAGAAAACGTTAGGTAGCTAGTCAGACATGAGCGACAAGGAGGAACAAAGGAATAGGGACCCATCCTAGAGACCACCCAAGGAACACCCCAATGATCAAAGTTATAGCAACCAAGTGTCAATCAAAATGACCTCACTTGCCAAACACCTAGGAATGCCTTTGGAACCACTCATCATGGCCCAAATATAAAGCAGACATTCCTGGTTCTGGGCTCTTTTTTGCCCTTTTGGGCTCTCTTCCCTTTTGCCCTTCTGGCCTCCCCCTTTTGCCCCTTTTTGTACTTGTGGGTTCTCTCTTTTTCTGGTGGCCTTTTTGCCCTTTTGTAGCCACTTTGGCCCCTTTGTATTGATTACAGCGCAGGGACCATGTACCTCCTGGGGGCATACTTTGTTTTTCTAAAACATATTTTTAATAAAACTATTAAATCTCAATGACCTGTGATTCTTCACTGCATCATTTGAGGAAGAACAGAGAAATAACGCTAACTACAGGTCTGTGCCGTCATTATTTCTCTCCCTCCCCCCTATCCTTGGGGCGACACCAAACTCCAATTGGCTCCAATGGTGACAAAAAGAAGCAAGTGAACCCAAAGCTGGTTTGAAACAAGGAGAAAGAGAGGAGAAAAAAAGTCATTTTAAAGAAGTGAAGATTTGCATGGTTATAAGCTTAGCATTTGGAAAATATTAAAAACCTATTTTAAAAACATATTAAAGTATAAAAAAGTATAAGCTTACCCATGATGGGGAGCAGAATTTGCCAACCCTCCAAAAATTCCTCTTTAGCTGGCTATTTTTAAGAAACAGCATCAGACATAGAAGAAACTATGAAAACTGAGTAGAGAAATTTACATTTATAAGGAAAATCTCCATTTGTAAGGGTATCTTCTACTCTACACCAGGAAAGAGGATAACTAAATCTCCTGAAACTCATAAATGGAGAAGGCACTTAAATCTGCATAACAACCTTACCCTTGTTTACTGTGCTTTTCCTGGTAACCTCCCTTAACTGGCTTCCCCCAACTTCTTTCCTCTTTAGCTGCATAATGTATTTAAGGGGGTGGCTTGGACATTTCAGGGAGTTACTCAGTTTTCCTGAATAGCAACCTTGTATACAGGATTTATACATGTTATTAAACTTCTATTTTTTTCTTCTGTTAATCTTTATATATATTTAAGGGGGTTTCAGCCAAGAACTTAGCAGGGTAGAGGGAAAATTAATTTTCCTCTTCCACACCCATAATGCCGTTTCCCAAAAAGGATCACTATTCATATTTTGATTTCTTTCTTTCTTAAATTTATTTTCCTATTCTAATTATAACTAAGACTTTCTATATAATTTTATATTTTGGCTTTTTTAGCAGACATTATTCTTAATTATCTTAATGCCCTTTGTAGAAGTTGGTAGCAATTTACATTACCACCAGGAGCAAATGAGAGAAATCTTATCACTAAAATTCATGGACTACAAAAACATTTTTAATTTTTGCTAGATTGATAAAAATAAAATAAATATATTTTGTAACATTTCTATTTTTTTTTTATTTTTTTAGAAAATATCATTCTACTTTAGCTTCAAAAGATCTACTGGTTTTCTAAACTATTCCCTAAAGGCAAAACAGTTCTTAGAGATTTGAATATTTTTTTAAAAATCAAAAATAATTATTTGTTCTCTTTCTTTCTAGTTGAAGACTGCTTGATTAATTTGATCCTGTAAACAGTATAAACTGGAGTAGAAATGTCTCTAAAACTACTAATGACCCATATTTATAGTAGTTCCACTATCCATTTTCTTAAAGTTTCTGAACATTCTAGCTGAATATATAGGATTGCTTCTGACTCAGAGAATGCTAAAGTGGTCATAGAAAACTTAGAGAGGTTAATAGGCAAAATCCTTATCCTCAAAAGTCAATTAAATAATGGAGAAGAGTAAAATTTTTAAATAATTTTAAATAAGAACCTGATAATTGTATTGCAAAAATGGTAAAACTTTTTGCTCACTGTTAGACCTCAGCTCATTGGATAAACTGGTTAGCAACCTGATGCAGGACAGGGTAAATTTCCCCAAATTGAGGGGGTAGACCAAGCCCTGCATCCAGAGAGTCCCTTGGTGGAGAATGTAAAAAGAATTCAACACACATGTCTAAATTAGAGTCAAAAGTGTATCAGAAAAGGGATTAACATTCTATAGAGTGTAGTCTCCTCAGAGGTGGAGAGAGGGACTCCAGTGTTCAGGGATTTCAGTTTATATATCATTCTTTAGTTCCCATTTCCTTTAATATGGGCATACAGTGAGGAAGGGGAAGGGTTAGAGTATGTAGCCTGAAAGTCTTGCTGGCAGTTCTCAGCCTTTTATCTGTAAGTTCACCATAGTTTTATACTTAGGGAATGAATGATTTTATTTGTGTAGGGGAGCCACTTAAAGATTCTGTTGTTCTTGTTTCCCCTTCACAGGTGTGGGAAATGGGTCATTAGCAATCCCATCAGAAATCTTCCTTTGTTCTGCGGGTGTCTTCGAGGTCTGGTTGCAGGGCTGATCAGCATCATAGTGGTCTCTGAATGTAGCTTGATTAACATTTCAATTCTCATGACTCCTCCACACTTTAAACCTAGTTATAATTCCCAAATGAACTTCAGGATTTATGGAGAATGCTGCTGTGTTTTGTAGAGAGCTATCAATCCAGTGCTGTCCTCTGTAGAGTGAGGATATGAGACCTATGCTAAGTTTTTTAGTTTAGAGTTTTCTTGATTCTGGGTTGCTACATATCTGGTGGATATCACAGAGACAAAAATGTCTGAATTCTTGACTGTTTTAGTTTTCAATATATGAGAAAATAGAATAAAAGTGAAGGTTGAGCCTTCAATAATATATAGTTGTTTCCTGGGACAACTGACATTTTACTAAAGAAAAAAGAGTCATTATTTTGGATTCGAGTCCTGGGTTGGAGTCCCAGCTCTTACATTCTCTCTCACTAAGTAAACTCGAGGCAAGAGAAAGTAATTACTGAAGTCTGTTACACAGGTGAAAAAACTGAGACTCACTGAAATTAAGAGACTTAATCACTCTCTTCTAATTCACAAATTCAAATGAAATAATTTTTGTACCTATAATTTTATCTATCATATTATTGTAAATATTATGTCATTTATTTTCTATTACTTGTTTTTGTTCATATATTATTAATATAAATAATGTTACCTATAAATATTAAAGTAAATCTAAGGTATCATTATTATTTAAGTACACCTCTACTAGCCTAAAGAGTCAGAGCAACTGATCTTTGATCAGAGAATCAGATATAAGTAAAATTCTTAGTCCTGGCTTTTAATAAATGTTTATATAATTAGGACATTATTGTAGCTTGATGTTCATGCATTATGATGCAAAAGGCCACATTGCAAGCCTCCAGGGACTATTGCTGAGAAGACCCCCCAATGACAGCTTATTAACAAAGAATCCTAAAGAGCAGACATTGGCTTCAAATAAATGCCATGAGCTTTCTGGGAAACTATTCCTATTCAAGAGAGTTTTGAAAAAAATGAGTGCAGATTTTACTATTACATCAAAATGTTTCTCAATAAAGTTGATCAAGCCGTGAAGGCAATATTTCACTAGAAATAATTTTTAAACATATTCTTTTAATACAGATACTTTTTCATCCCTGGATTTCTGCACCTTATTATCCTTTTCCTAGAATATGAGCTTCTTGTAAACCACCTCAGGAAAACCTAGTTTAAAAGTTTTACTTCCTAGAAATAATAAGAGGAAATCAGTTGCTCTTCAAATCTCCAAGTTAATTTCTCCAAACTATTCCTTTGGTATGAGACTTGAATCTTAGTACAATATCACCCCAAAGATTATATTTACTTCAGTGAATAATATACGTAGGAAATTCCAATTCACATAGAGAAAAGCAGAAATGAAAACTATCTTAAAGATAAAGGAAGATCTATATTTTGGCAGTAGCATTACAGAGAGTGCCTCATCAATGATAAGCAACTGCTTCCTTTCATTATGATTGTCCTTTACAATTTTAAATAATCATATGACAGCAAAGCCATATATTGGAAATTCAAGTGTTGAAGAAAAATTCTGCAATACTTTCTACAAAACTATAGCAATCAATTGTATATACATTTTTTAAAATATTGATAGTATATCAATTTTTAAAAATGAAAATCAAAGATTAGGAAATGAGATTTAAATGTATATTATATACATGATTTCTTATAATCCACTTTATTACCCAGTATTTTGATGATTTAATAAGAAAATGATTAATAAAATAATTTAAAGAATAAGGAAATGAAAAAATATCTAAGCTTATACTATTCACAAAAAGTAAAATTAATATAAGAGTTTCACAATGTGTTTGCTAAAAAGATTACCAAAGTTATGTCTTCTACTTTTGAGAAAAAAATGGGCTCAACTTAAACTTGCTTGATAACCCTGCCCTTTAATTTACCTAAAGCAGTTACACAGCTTTCCCTGTCAATTTGTTTCAGAAGATTTGTTTAAATACTTCATTGTAGAGCATTTTGGCAAACCCACAGAAAATTAGATAATACATTTTTTTTTCTGATTCTAGAAGCATGTTAAATCCTAATCTTCCTACATTCTCCCTATCTGTAATTCACATTACAATCCATCCAAAGTAGTCACTAGTCACCTAACATGTATTCATCTCTGCACCTTGTTTCATTTGACTTCACACTGTCTGGACTGCTTTTTAACCCATTTATAACTGTTGAAATTATATTCTATCCTCCAATGCCATCTCAAGAATCCCTTTGACATGTAGCTTTCCTACATTTCTTCCCCTCCCCAAACTTAACCCATGATTGTATTTCCTTTGAACTCTCACATTACTTTGAACCTTTCTAAGACACTTATATTCTTACGTTGTGCTATCGTCGATTATGTATTTCTCTTAAATCCATTCTCCATCACATTCATTATGGATTCACTCTTATATTCAACATGTACATGTAAATTTAATGAGCATCTTCTATGTACAGACTATGAGCCATTCATAGAGATGAATATGACATTATCCCAACCTCATAAAATTTACCTTGGAAACATGATCTACTCATTTTCTTTACCTTTCATGTTTTGAACAGAATCATGTATATTTTAGCCATGCAAATATTTATATAATTGAATTCCTTTGTTTATTCCATTTAATATACTTCTCATCTCAGATCATGTGTTCTCCATTTCAGACTGGTTCTCTCTTATAACCTCCACCTCCATTTTTATCTCTTTGTTGGAGTTCTCTACATTTCCCAAAAGTTCATTGAGCATCTTTATAACCAGTGTTTTGAACACTGCATTTGTTAGATTACTTTATTCCATTATATCTGGATCTCTGTTCTGTTCTGTCATATGGTTTCTGCTTCTTTGTCTCCCATTTTGGCTGCCTTTCCGTGTCTGTTTCTACGTATTAAGCAAAGTTCCTAAGTCTCCCAGTCTTATTAATGTGGATTTGTGAGGTAGGTGTCCAGTGGCATAATCCTGAGAGGGATTCAGCTGCAGCCCAAATTTATTCCAAGCCAATGCCCCTCTGGGGCCACCTGCTAAGATTCAGCAAGCAATTCATAGATGTTGTGCTTATAATTGCCTAAAAAGGCCACACCAGAAACCGAGGCCAGCTGCCTCTAGTGTGAGCCTAGGTGCTGCTCAGCAAAGAGCACCTGATTCGCCAAGGATATACCTGGATGAGGCTTGGGGTGGAGCCGTGAGTTAGGGTAGGAGGGGTTTCAGGTAATCTTCTGGGCAGAGTGACTTCTGTTATCCAGTTCAATGACATCACAGATATGGAAGCACTGAGTCCATGCACTGGAAGTGGGGAGGGCTCAACAGGGAACAATAAATACCACAGGCACTTCTGTATAGAGCAAGTCTCACCTCAGCCCTCACTCTGACAATGCCTCCCAGTAAGTCCCTGCCGAATCTGAACTGGTGCTCAGAGCAAGCAGGTCTATCACCACAAAAATCCACTCGCGGACACAACCCCTTTAAGAAGTTTCTGCCGCTACCTCAGCCTCCATCTCACTCAGCCGCTCGAGACTGGGCAGCCCCATGTCCTCGCCCCATCCTACCTTCTGCCATTGCAGGGTGCTTTCTTGGATTTCTTGGATTTCTCCCTAGTTGTATGGCTTGTTCATCAAGATCCCAGGCAATGTTTTCTTGCTACTTCTCCTTGTTTCCATCGCAACTTTGATTTGGTCACCAGAGGGATGAACAGAGCTCCTATCATCTATGCCATTTATTCCCCCTCTCCTGGCTAATTTAAAAAAAAAATTTTTTTACAAGATTGTCCTATTCTAGAGGCAAGATCAAACTTAATTAACATAATTAGAGATTCCTTAAACACATTAAATTTTATAAAGCACACTCTGGGTCACATTATATGCTGTTAAATTAAACAAGGGGGATCTACTAAATTTAAGACTATTCATTGAAGCCCCAGCAATTAAAATTGTTTTGAATAATTCACAGATACATGTACTGCATGAAGTTATTTTTTCATGCTAAGTACATAGCACTGAAGTTGTAATAAAGACAAAATATCTGGTAATTTAAAGAATAATTTCAGTTGTTCGTGAGTATTACTTTCCTCAATGATTTGCATCTGATCACATACGAGGAATTTTTTCCATAAATCTCCCTAAAAACTCACTTTTACTTCATTTTAGGTTATCTAGCTTATGCAGGCCAAAGAAATATCAATAGGTAAATACTTCCGAAAAATTGCTTTACAAATGCAATGAGAGATAATTTTGCATTTTGCATTTATACTAGGCCTGGTCACAACTTCCATACTAAATAGAAAGATAAAAAATCACATAAAAGCTCTTATCTACGACAAAAGTATTTTTCACTTTATTAATCCAAAAATAGTCCCTGTGTCAAAAATACTCCATGATCAACCTACTAAGAAAAATTTTTAAGTTTTTTACATTCCCTGAACATGTTTATAAAGAGATTTTTTTTCACCCTATAATTTGATTGTATTCAGTTAAATCTTGAGATCTTTTGCTAAAAATGTCACTACATTTACATGCGAGCATAACAGGAATCTATCTACTCTAAGAATATAAAACATTTTCCTAAGTGCCGTTGCTACTTTGTTACAGATGAAGTGATAGCCAGAACCCATTCTTAAACTAGAATATACAAAAATTGGAAGATTGTGAAATGATTGTCCTTATATATTGAAAAGTTATTTTTTTCCAGAATAATGGAATAGTTTCTTTCTAAAACTTTGTTTCTTTCTAAAACTTTAGAAAATTTGGAGAGCATTTCAAACAAAATAAATTCTACTATCCATTAAACAGAAGCAAAGAATTGGAAAGTTCTATTTTCCTTATTTTCTGCAAAAATGTGCTTAAAAGCTTATCCAGGAGTTTCTGGTAGACAACAGATTAGTGTGTGTATGTGTGTGTGTACACAGTCATACTACAGGCATGGCATATGGTTACTGAAAGACCTTTCCTTGTTACTGAATAGTTCTTATGTTGTATTTTACTCTAAAGTGGTTCTTCTGATAGTGTTACTGATATTTGTATAAAATTTTGAATTAGCATCAGTACACATTTTTGTAATAACCCAGAAAGTAAATATTTTAGGATTTGCAGGCCACTTATGCTATTATATATCCCTCTTTGTTTACTTAAAACCCCTTTCAAAAAGTGAAAAACGCCCTTAGCTCTTCAGCCACTCAAAAACAGGACACAAGCTGAATTAGACTCACAGGACAGAGTTTTCTGACCCACCTCCAGCCCCATCTTCTCCGCTCTTCTTTGAATTATCAATAGCCAGTAAAGCATGTCACAAGTTAAATAATAAGTGTCAGTAAATGTTTACCAAATACAAAATCTCTGTTTTTATGATTTTGAAACTGAGTATAATCAGCAGACCTGGTGTTGCCTTAGGAAGGGTTTTCAAATTCTTCTTCAATGAGCTTCGCTTTGTTAGATAGTCAAATATGAGCAATGGGGGAACAAAGGAACAAAGAAACAAAGTCCCAGCCTGGAGACTGCCCAACGAACACTCCATTTGTAGTAAAAGAATCACTCTTCCATCCTGAAAAACAAAGGACTAGAGGGCCATAAACCTACAGCTGCTTGCACAGAAAGTATTACCCTAACCAGACTACAACCTTAATTTAATTATACCATTATTATAGTATCGTGCCTATGCCTGGAAGTTGGTAAATCTAATTTTAACAGATTGAATTCTGAGTAAGCACATGTGCACTACACAGGGCGTTATATAACAGCCAAATGTCAATCAAAATGACCTCACATGCCAATCACTTAGGAATGCCTTTATAACCGCCTATCACAGCCCTAATATAATACAAAACTCCTCCTTCCACAGAGTTCAGCCCTCAAGTGGAACGCATTTTCATTTCCACAGGGTTAGCAAGTTTAGGCATGATGTGTTTCTACCTTAAATATGCCTTTAATAAATCTTACCTCTCATAACTCTCACTGTGTTGGAATTATCTCTACGTCAGCAAAAAGAGCCGAGAATCTCCAGTGTAACCAGGGCAGCACCAGGATTCATATTGCCCCATATAATAACAACTTTCTTTTTCATTTTTTAAAAATTAAATTAGTAGGGTGACATTGGTTAATAAAATTATATAGGTTTCAAGTGTACAAGTCAATAACATATTATGTGTATATTGCATTGTGTGTTCACCACCCAAAGTTAAATTTCCTTCCACCACCATATATTTGACTCCCTTTACTTTTATCTAGCTCCTGCCTCTCCAATTTTCCCCTGGTAACCACTAAACTGTTGTCTGTGTCTATGAATTTTTGTTTATTTTGTTCATTTGTTGATTTCAGTTTTATATTCCATATATGAGTGAAATCACATGGTTCTCAGCTTTTTACATCTGACTTATTTTGCTTAGCATGATAATCTCAAGATCCATCCTCTTCAGACAGCACTTACCCAATCACTTGTGAGCTGCTCCACAGTGCTCAGGTATCAGTTGAAATTTAACCTATGGAGATTTCAAAAGCTCACTAGCTGTATTTACTCTTCTCTCTCCCTCTCTCTTTTTCTCTCCCTCCCTCCCCATCTCTGTCTGACACACATGCCCACCCTTTTTTGCATCATATAGACATAGAGCAACTGGATAGAAATTGTCCTCTACATGAGCAAAAAGCCTTCTCAATTTGGTGGCACTTTTAAGTTCTGTCTTTCTGAATACATCACTCCAGTCTTAAGGCAATCTATCCCATTCGCTTTCTTCTAACTGGATTTTTTGAGTAGATAGGGATTTTCTTTTTCATTTAATAAATATTTATCAGGTTTCTAATATGACCACACCAAGATTCCCAATTTTAATGTGGATACAATCACTGTGGTATGTTGTTAAAATTCAGATTCTAATTTAATGAGTCTAAAGTGGAGCCTAAGATTCTGCATTTCTAAGGAGCTCCCAGGAGATGTTGATGCTGTGGGGATGTGAGCCATAATGTGAGGAGCAAGATACTGAGGAACACAGGTGAGTATACTGATGATTACATTACTATAGTGGTGAGTGCCATTTCAGGAAAATGTGCTATGGAAACATATAAATTTGAACATAATACATATTTCAAATTCAGGGAATATCTCAGAGACTACAGGAACAAAACTGATCTTAGGAAGGGTAGGGTTTATGCAGATAAAGGGGAGAGCACAGGTAGGAAGACAAAAAATGGGGAGGGGCTGGACTTCCTAGCAGAAGAAAAGGAGTCAATGCAAATGTTTAGTAGCTATCAGAAAACTTTGTGAAATACCAGAAGAGTGGATAATCTCGAAGGCAAAGGAATATTTAAAAGAGAGAGTAAACAACAGTGGTTCATTTCAGAAAAGAATTTTAAAATACCCATTTAATTTAACGACAAAGATGTATTTGGTGATCTTGGCAAAAATAATTTCCGTAACTGAGTGGACACAAAAGCCAGAATTCAGAAGGTTAAAGAGTTTAGGGGTAAGGAAAGCAGAGTTAACTATGTTGTGTTTTTATGATGTAAGAAAGTTGAAGAAGGAAGTAGGAAGAAATTGAAGAAAAAGGATAGGAAATAAATCAAGCTCCTTGAGGAGGGGGGAGAGGAGATCTAGAACAAAACCAGGAAGATTATTTTAAGGGATTACTAGGTATATTTCACTGCATCAGGAAGGAAAAAATAAAATAAAAATAAAAAATGAGTGCAGATTTTGCCAAATCTGCCTTTGTTTGTAGAAAGTTGAGAGTCCCACCTGTGACTTCTATAATCATTGGAAATTAGAAATTATACTTATATTCTGAGGGGAAAGGCAATAAAACCAGGAGTTTCAAAAGCACGGAAAAGGGTATCAGTTAAGGAAATGGAAAAGAAATTTAGCTGATGAAAGGGTAAAGAATTTCTATTCTTATTTGATCCCTTAACTGTTTTGTGTTTTTATGATGGTAAAGACCATGAATGTGATAATAGTCTTAGTCTGACCTTCTTCCCTGCTAGCAGGAATATTGTTTTCCTTGTGTCAGCATGGAAGTCCTGAAACTCAACCAGGTCCCAGTGTCTCAGATGGATTTTATCCTACCTCACCTGTTCCAAATCCTGAGGCCTTACATTCGCATACTGTTCTTTCAGCCTAGACTCCTAGGTTATTGCTACAGACTACATTTAACTCCGAGTTTATTGTATTCCATGGAACTTGTTTCTTATGTTTTCTCATTACTTCATGCTTATTCAGTTCTATATCTCTCACAAGAGCACACAAGTATGCGTACATACACACAAACTTGTCTGGGCTCAAAACTCTCCACTTAGATATCTACTAAATACTAACAGCTATCCATTATTATGCTAAATGTCTACAAGAAGAATCTCTGAGAGTCATACTTCTAAATATGTTAAATATCCCCAGATGTTCTTGACATTTATATAAGGTCATACTTCTTATGTGCAGAATCCACATGTTTCCATTTAGTCATTGGTGTTTGACTAGCTTAATCTCTAACCACCAACCTAACTCTGGAGAAGAATTACATAACATTGTATTTTCTTTACAGTGCCTGCTTATGATTTAAGCCCACATCTGACAAGGATCTAATAAGATCATTCAAAGACGTATGAATGACTTTTCTTTCTGAAAATAAAAATCTGGAACTTGATTCCTGTTCACAAATGCTGTTATAAAGCTACACCGGATGGAAAATTTTCTAGAACAAGGTTATCTGAAGGAAATTAATTTATGGAATGATCAGATTTCCTCTACCTAGATTAGCAGGAAAGGGTGGGAGAAGAGGAAAGTCGATATAGTTTAATACACAAACTGTTTTGGAAAGCAATATGGCATATTGATTATAAAAGTGGTTCTTTGTAGCACCACCCTGACTAATTCTATTACCTAAGCAAATCAACTTCTGTAAGACTCAGATTCTTCCTCTGTAAAATGGGGAAATTAATAATATTTATCTCATAGCCTTATTGCAAGAATTAAATGGGATATCCTATAAACAGTAGCCTGAAAGCAGTCTACCCTGGAGGGAGGTGTATTTTATCATGGGTATTTAAAATTGCCCAAGTGCTTGGTGATAATAAATAGGAGACTGACTTTCACTTAATTTTATAATTGTTTTTAAATTCTCTACAGACAAATCATGCCCTTGCTGTTTGTCCCTTAGAGCAAACCACTCCCATGCCCTGTGTTTATAGGCCTTTGTCTAGAAACAGTATTTGTTACCAACTTTGTTAATGACCTCCTTTTTCTTACGCAAAAAAATTAAATTTCTCAGGGCCATTAACTAAGTATAATGTCTACTGTCTATGGATGGTGGTTGTTTTATTTTAATGAAATGTGTACAAATCCTAAAGTTGTATTCATAGAAGAATTAAAAGAATAAATAACATTAATGACATCACGTTTTAAAATATAAATTTCTGAAAAATAACTATATTTTATACTGCAAATTTGTTTTACTTAATAACGAGTTAACTTAGGCCAGAAAAATGTGCTGCTATGAAATAGAATTGTGCTTATACCCTAAAGTACAAATATAACCTAATTCAAGACTCAGATAATTTATTCATGTGGATCAAGGTCAATGTTATCTGCGGACGGTGAGAAAGCTTCTTACATTTTACACAAAATTGTAAAATCTCAACATCTCTTTCATCTGCATGTCTGTTTTGCATCCGGGCATTTCCCACATTCTGGGACACATAGATATCCAAAGTAAACACTTGAGCCCATGCACAAGCTTCCCACTTCTACTCTTTCGGCAAAGGAATGTGAAACATCCCTTCTGACTATGAAATCATCACTCAAAATCTGTGAGTCAATAGTTTTTGCTCCCCAAGATGGGCTTCTGCTTTCAAGAAAACATGTTTAAACCAAACTTTCTGGAAAAAAATCAATTTTTCTCTTCTCCCCTTCTCTCCCTCTCTTTCTCCCTTCTTTCATTTCTCTCTCCCTCTCTCCCTTTTCTTTTCTTGCTTCATTCACACACATAGGAACACACATAGACATACTTGTGAATGCAGTTTCTTTTTTCCACTAAATATAAATTTCTTTAGCAAGTATCCAAGTTTAACAAGTAAAACATGAGAACAGTCCTCTGAAGTAACTTGTGGATAGTTGTGCTTTGCTTTTTTTTTTTTTTAACATGTGTTTTCTTGACATATCTATTGTTTTAGAAATCTATAATTAGCAAAACATAAGCTCACTATTTTTATTTTCTATCTGCCAGATGCCAAGTTGTCTCTAGAGTCTCTCAAAGAACAGAAGCCAACATGGCTCTTTTCATTTGCATTCTTGTTTACCAGAGTGGGTGACGATGACAGCTGAAATGAATAGCCACAGCTTAGGGAAATGGTTATGTTTCTTAATTGTTACTGGGCTGTAATCAGAAAAAGTCCATGGATAAAACATAAACCAGTTTCAAAATAACAGTGGCTCACTATTCATTTTATTTTTCAGACTCCACTGTAATGAATTTTAACAGTGTTTTCTTCAGCTACTGAAGCAAACTCTCCTGATCTTAAGCTATTTTCAGGCTACAAGTGAGACAACTCTAAAGTTGAATATGTCCTTTCAACATTAGAATTCCCTTTAATAAAAGAAGGTATTTGAAATGATAACTTGAAGAAAAAAAATTGTTCCAATAAGAGTTACTGAATGGACAGGAGCGTAACTGAAGTACAGGTAGAAGTGACAGAATTTTCTAATTTGGTAACTAATGCCTATATTGGAGAAGGTCAGCTAACCATTTAATTTTTCCCCTACCTCAGCTACCTGAAATGTTCTTGCATTTACCACCTAGGACAAGAATATTGTGAAGCAAAGTAAATTATTTTAAAATATGTCTCCCATCAGTTAAAGATGGTAATATTAGAATACTAATCCAATATATTCTCTGGTTAATTTACCCACAATTCCATCTGTCTTAATTCCTTCAGATTAGCTGTTGGATGGCAGCAAGGCAGAGGGAAAACAACCAAGACAAGTTGTCAATAATAGCACAAGCTCACAAAAGCCATTATCTTCCAGCCTTGATTTCTTAGTGAAGCCTGAAGCTAAGCCATACCCCCAAAATTCATGAACTCACAGTTCAATACAATCTCTTTTATTTGTAAGATAGTCTCTTTTATTTATGCACCAACCCTTTTATTTATTTATTTATTTATTTATTTATTTATTTATTTATTTATATCCCTTGGGACCTCATTCTTTGCTCACAATAAAAGACCCTCCCAAACTTCCCCCTTTAATCATCCTCCATATACGAGCCAGCTGAAGCATTTATTATTCCACCCCTAATTACATTATTTGCTTGTCAGGTGGCTTATTAGAACATCATTAATGTGATAACAAGATTCTTTAGACAAATTATAAGAGCTTCCTCAGACCACTCTTAAGTGGACTATCTATCTCCTCTAATAAGTTAAAATCCCACAATACTCTTGGCTTTCTTTACTGCTATAGTGGCAAGAATATAAACTATACATTCTATTCATTCAACATATATTTATTGAATCAAGTGCTATTTTAGATTCTTTGGATAAGGTATTGATCAAGAGAGTAAAAATTATAACATTCCTTGAGAAGCTTACATTCTTTCGGGAGCAGACAAACAATAAGTATCAAAAATAATAAGTGAGAAAATTATATATACTATGAGAGAAGTAATAAATGCTCCAGAGGAGAAAAAAAGCAGAGACTGATAATGGGGAAAAGGAATGGATAAAGCGGGGCAGAGAAGAGAGCATTTGCTATTTCACCTGTGGTGATCAGATTAGGCTTCATTGAGAAAGTGACATTGGAGTAAAACATCTATGTTTCTCCTTAATTTCTACTGGTGCTCACAATATTATACCATGATTCACTAAATAAGCATGTACATTCTCTATTAACAAACTAACATATTTTCCTTTTTCAATATAGATTTTACTCTGATCTACTCTTCTACAACAGCAGATTATTTTAGCATGTATGGTCTACCTCTAAAACAAGAATTAATCAGATGCAGGATTATCTCTAAAACCTATTCTTAAAATACATATTGCATTACCACATCATGTGTAAAATGAAATGATAACACTTTCTTCAGTGCTCCTAGCAATAAATCAGCTACAAGAACTTTAAGAAAGACCTGTGCCTTACATACTGGTAGTTCTAAAACTTTATCCTACAACATAATCACCTGGAGAATTTATTAAAAAACAGATGGTTCGGCATCTAGCCCAGAGTTTTTGATTGAATAGGCCTGGGGCTGAGCCTGAGAATTTGTATTTCTTACAATTTCTCAGATGATGCTGATCAGAACACATTGAGAACCACTGTTTTGCATTAATCTTAGTAAAGTTATAATGATTTTCCAACTCAATTGTTGGATGTCAATAAAACTAATATTCTCTGTTCTAATTTCATATAACTGATGGAAAGAGTATTATTTAAAATTTATCATTTGAATATTTTCTTTCTGCCAAGCAAGAAACAGAAGAAATTGTATCTGTTGGATATAATATCATTTACCAAAACAAATGAAAGAAATCCTTTTTTTCTAGGACCCAAACAATACTCTATTTGCCTGAAGATTACATCACATTCCTAAACTTACAGTGTGTATTTCTAAGATTCTTACAGTCACTCAAGCAGCTTAGCTCTAAGCTCAGCAAAAATTCACACTTCTCTTTACATATCTTATCAACTGCGGAAAATCCATTCTAAGTGCATAAAAAACTAAAATACTCTAAATGAATATAGATTGAGAGTTTATGGGTAGAAAATCACAAAGAACTCCTTCCTAAGCACAAAGACTCTGATTTCAAATCCTTCTATTTTGATCTTTAACCAATCTGGCATTCTATAAAAAAATTGTACCCTAAATTGATGGATGAATTGAGGAGATAACTAGAAGCAACAAGTGGTTCAGTGCTGCTTTCAGAAATGCAGTGAAATGAAGCAAGGGCAGCAAGTTATGTTTTGAACAAGCTGTAAGATTGTCTCAGTTCATTTTTGTGGAACGAAAGCCTTGCCTGTAAAAGTTTTTACGCAGAAGTGTAGCACCACTCCTATTACTACAGAAATAAACTTGATGTGCTGTACTTGTCAAGGTCTGCTGGATATGTCAGGAAGATAGCAGCAGTGACAGAGAAAATGCTTGCTTCCTTACAAATGAACATAGGCAGTTGTTGACCAGGAGTAACTAAAGTTTCTTTTTCCTTGGTAAAGTGATCATGCATACTTCATAAAGTCATCCATATTCTCCAAGAATATAATGAGATATTCATTAAAATGTGTTAATTCATCATCCTCTTTACATCAGAAAAGATATTGGAACGAAGGCCAAAGGCCTGTGTCAAAAGACACAGCAATCTACTTGCTAGTTAAATAAAATCATTAAGTGAATTACTCTACATTCAAATGCTCTGTAACCTAGGTTACCTAAGCCACACTTGGACGTGTAAAAGGGGGTCATAATAAGAGTAATGGCTGATTTCACTGGCTTTGCTATTCCAGAGGATCTCCAATTTTCTGTAAAAAATCTCAAGTTATTTCAGAGATATTGGGAGTGATCTCACCTATATTCCTGAACAGGTCCTGTCTGTTACCACTTGAATCTGCCATTTTCCTCCTCTTCCAGGCTGTCCTCTTCAGTGACAGCTTGCCTCTTGACACTTCTGCCAAAGCCTCTGCCACTGACTAAGCTGCATGAAATCGCTTCAATACTGCCTGTAGTGTCCATGTCAGTAAAGTTTAGGCTTAAATTGAGTCCCTCATTGTATGTAAAACACTTTTGTACGTGTAAACTTTGTGTATAGCTGACATCAAAAATGATGGCTTGCCTGATGCATTTTATCATTTCACTTAAAAGGCATAAATGAGATTTATTATAAGCTGGGAAGTGGGAAAGAAACCAAACAAATTTCAATGTGACTCAGGGGTTCTGGGAAGTTATTGCCCAACTATAAGTCTTTGCTCTCTTCCCCTCATTGAGAGCTAATGGCCAATTAATTTTCCTTACTTTTGCAATAGAAAGAGAAAGAGAAAGAAAGGGAGAGAGAGAGAAAAGCCTGTATTCAACTCTTGCGCATTATATTTGACCACAGTCAGAGGACAGAAAGTAGAGGGTCTTAGGGCAAATATAGAAGCTCTGTTCTAATGGAGAAAGCTTGGCTAGGAAACCCTACCCATAAATAGATGGATTGTTTTATTTCCACTCTTCCTACCTCAGAGTTTAAGAGAACTCTAGAGTTTGCAGCTTAGGAGACCTAGGAATGGGTGTTCTGAAAAAAGACTGACAACCTGCCATCTCTTACCCCTTCTCTCCAAAAGGGCAAAACCTACCATCCAAGAATCAAATATTCAGCCAAGATATCATTCACTTAGGAGAGGGAATCAAAGATATTTGCATACTGGCAAAAAAAAAAATACCTCAGCAAAATATTAACAAATTGAATCCATCAATGTATAAAAAGTTCTATAAATCATGATGAAAATGGATTTATTACAGGTATACAGGGCTAGTTCACCATTTGAAAATCAACTAATGTAATTTAGCACATTAACAAGCTAAAGAAGAAAATGGATTTGATAAAACCCTACACATAGTCATGATAAAAATTCTCAGCAAATTAGAATAGAGGGGACTTTCCTCAGCTTTATAAGAACATCCATTAAAAACCTACAGTTACATTGTGCTTAATAGAGAAAAATTGAATGTCCCCTTCCCCAAGATAGGAAACAAGAGATATCTTACTGAAAGTCTTATCTAGTGCCATTTTTAAAAAAGTATGCATATTGGGAAGGAAGAAATAAAATGGTTTTAGTTCACAGATGATATGATTGTCTACACAAAAAATTCCAGAATTAACAACAACAACAAAATTCTATAATAATTGATTATAGCAAGGTTTCAGGATACAAAGTTAAAAACAAAAGTCAACTGATTCTTATATACTGGCAATCAGTAATTGGAATTTGAAATTTAAAATATAATACCATTTATATTAGCACCAAGAAAAAAATAAAGTACTTAAGTATTAATCTAACAAAATATATATATAATATACATGAGAAAACTTACAAAATTTTAATGAAAGAAATAAAAGAAGATCTAAATAAATGGAGACGTCTAAATAAATAGCCCATGTTCATATATAGAAATCAAGTGTTAAGATGTATTTTCTTCCCAATTTGATCTATAGATTCAACACAATCCCCCTATCCCAAATCCTAGCAAGTTATTTTGTAGCTATCAGAAATCTGATTCTAAGGTTTATATGGATAGGCAAAAGGCCCAGAATAGCCAGCATAGTACTAAAGAAAAATAAAATTGGAGAACAGATACTATCTACTTTAAGATTTACTATATCAAGACAGTGTAGTATTGGCAAAAGAATATACAAATAGATCAGTGGAACACATTAGAAAGCTCAGAAATCAATTTACACAAATATAGTCAACTGAGCTTTAACAAAGGACAAAAGGCAAAATACAATGAAGAAAGAATAGTCTTTTTAACAAACTGTGCTGTAACAATTGGACATCCATATGTAATAAATAATTCTAGACATAGGCCTTATACCTTCCACAAAAATTAACTCAAAATGCTTCATAGAATTAAATATAAAATTCAATACTATAAAATATTGAGAAAGGAACATAGAAGAAAATTTATGTGACCTTGGGTTTAACGAGATTATAGATGCAATATCAAGAGCATCATCCATGAAATTTAAAAATTGATGTTAGACTTTATTAAAATTAAAAATTTCTGCTCTGTTATCCAGAATACATTGTTAAGAATATTAAAGACAATCCACAGTCTTGGAGAAAATGTTTTCAAAAGACATATCTGCTAAAGCCCTGGTATCCAAAATATACAACAAACACTTAAAACTCAAGCATAATAAAAACGAACAACCCAATTTTTAAATACAAAAGATCCAAACAGATATCTCACCAGAGAAGATATATAGATGAAAAATAAGCACATGAAAGGATGTTTTTTAGCATTTGTCATCAGGTAATTGCAATGTAAAACAACGAGATAATACTACACACCTACCCCCATGGGGCAAGCCTATGCTACTTGTCCCAGTGTAAAAGTTTTTAAAGGCAGAGAACAAGTTTAACTGAGACACCCAATGGATAGCAGACATCTGCTTTGATAGCAGAGGCAAGTCTATTGGTTGCATTGTAATGGCCAGTATTGCAACAGATGTAGGAGCTGTGCCACAGACTGAAGGAGCCCCAGAAAAAGTAGATCCCTGTTAGTGAATGACTAACCAAGATAACATCACTGTGAATTTGAATCCCCGGTTTCTTTTTATTGGGAAAGGAGACTTTCTGAGCCCCAAAGAGGAAAGAGAATGGCATGGGATGCAAAAAGAGATGAAAACAGGAAGTGCTCCCCTCCAAGTCTCCTGGGTTAGTGTTGACTTTTGATATCCCAGATATGACAGCTCTCCATACTTTTATTGTAGTCACTGAGGCAGCTGACCACTTTGAATTTAAAGCCCATTATTTTCACTGTGTTACATGATGATCTGAGTTACGGCAGTATAGAAACAAGAACTAGGCTCCCTCTGTCATTAGCATCTGCAGAAGAATTTTTGAGGCTTGGTATTTGTTTGCATAATGAAGGGGCACTGTTTGGTATTATTTAATAAAAGAAAGTGGCAAGCATTAGAGGCAATACATATGACCCCATTTGACATAGTGGGTTCTATACATTGACTAATAATGCCAGGAATTCCTCTCCCATTCTCAAATAAGATGTATGGTATATTTCACCACCAGAACAGAAATATGAAAAGGAATATCACCACTATGACTGTAGCCTCTTGAGATGGCTTGCTGTTTTTTCATGATTTTATGAGAAACTAAGTGTCAGGGAAGAACTTTTAATAACATTTTTATCTAGTAGACAGCCAAATATAAGCAGCTATCATTTCTATTGTAATCTACTGGATCCATGTTTTAGAGTTCCACTTATAATGGAACCACTATAGAAGACTGGGATGCTCAAGCAAAAAAATTGGGGGCACTCATAGAAGCCAATAGTAACCCACAAAACCTGTACTATTTGCCAACTTGCCAATCTCTTCTGTACAAACCTAGAGAGGGCTAGCTGGTCTGGTAGTCTTATGTAATTTACAAGTAGCATAGCCCATATTATTGTATTTTCCTCTGTCTTGGCTAAGCTACTAGGTATCTATAAATCAGGGAAGTGGAACATGTGGAATTCAAGAAAGTTTTCAAATTATAGAAATTTGAGGTTAAATAGTACAATACCCTCATTTGCCAATTTTCATTTGACCCTAGCAGATGGATAAACAGGTTAAAATGCTTAGAACAAGGACTCCTGAATGTATACAAACTTGGAAACTGACTTGGTCTCTAATGGTTTCACAGTCATTCTTTTTTATTCCCAGAGATAACCATGATGACAAAACAGCAATTCCTGGCTCCTTCCTGAAAAAGGAAAGACAGTCTGCCTCATCCTCAAGGAGGAATGACAGACCTTAATTGCTTGTGCAGGAAACCATTCAAGTTCATAAAGTATGCTGATGATTGAGGAGGAATTAATAACTCTGTCTCCTATTGTATCTCAGATTTAGACAAATCATTTTAGCAAAGTTTAGACTCTCCCAACCAGAGGTTCACAGTGCAACTCATTTTCATGTTAGATCTGTCATTTATATCCCTCCTCCCAAGATTTCCACTAACAATCTCACCACTCCAACAAAAGAAAAATGCAGATTTTTTGTTTTTGTTGATTTGTTCACATCTCTGGATTGTTAACACATCCACTGTACATTAAAGGCTTTCAATTTTTAAAGAAGGTATTTGTACCTGCCTAAGGAAATGCTATCACTATACTGAAGGATATGTGAATATCACATGTTCCCGCACTGATGACAAGTTTTGTTCAATTATTTTATTTTGTGAAGTATTTTAGTACAGCACAGCTCCCATGTTATAGCCACTATTTTTCTCAGTAAAAATTTAAAACATTAGATATATAAACATTACTAAAAATAGTTTTACTCACTCATTCCTTCAGTAAATATTTGTGGAGAACATGCTATGCTGCAAAGCTGGTGATATTAGAATGTGAACGACAACAACAACAAAATTATCCTACTCTTACAGGGCTGATATCCAGCAGGAGGAGATAATAAACAGACAATTAACAAATATATTTGTAATATGTCAGGCAGTTATGAGTGATATGAACAAAATTAAGGTAAGCATACAGAGTACTGGGGCGGATTTGGGGAGAGATTAAAAGATCAAGCAGTGAGGAAAGACCCCAATAATTACATGACATTTGACAGAGATATGAAGGAAGCAAGGGATCAGGCAGTATGGATAGAGAAAGAGACAGCAGCATATCGGCCAGAGAGGTTGCCATCAAGAGACAAGATCCATAGGGGCTTGTAGACAATAGTAAGAGCATTGGATTTTATTCTGAGTGAATAGAAAATTTGAGCAGAGGAGTAATTTAATTGGACTTAGATTTTTTCAAGGATCACCATGGCTATGGGAGGAGCGGTTACTGTCGGGGGAGGGAAGGGCAAAATGGAAGTGGAGAAACCAGTTAGGAAACTCTAAAAACAAAAACGGTTCAAACAAAATATAGCTAGTATTTATGAGACAATTGATAAAAAGTACTTATTTACAAATTTTGCTGTGCACAAATATTTTGTAGTGTTAGTGATTCATGGAAAAAAAGAATGGCAATGTAACAATTAAGTAGGCCCACTGGATTGCTCTAAATTGAAAAGAAAATGACATGTTTCCAATTTAAAAAAAATGCAATATTGCCCAAAGGGCAGGTAGATAACAAAAGCTTCAAATCAAATCAAATCAAGTCATTATTAGGAAGCCATGCTTCCACAACCTCTCATTTCTCTCACAATGCATAAACAGAGGACACCTCCAACAGGATTACCTTCTTTCATTTCCCATATTTTAAAAAAAGTCATTTCCGTGGCTGTTGCTTGACTTATGTTATTTCCTCTTTCTAGAACATATTTCTAACTATGTGTCTCTAATTAATGCCCATAACTTCATTCAAATCTCTTCGTAAAACTCATTTTAACTAGTACATTTTCTGTGATTAATGTTACCACCTGATAAGCATAACTCCCACTTTGCAAGCATAAGTACTATAAGAAAATGCAATTTATACATTATGCATTAAGTGAGAGGCAATAGAGTCAAATGACAAAACTCTAGGCTGCACAAGCTGATATCAGAATTTTAATCTACCTCAACTGGATGACCTTGTGTAAGACGTCTAACCCTTCTAACTTTGCTTTCCTTGTTTATACAATGAGAATAACAATGCCTACTGCATATGTTTGTTGTGAAAATCAATTAGATAATAATCACCATTGTGTACTAGACATTTATAATCTGGTTCCAGAGCCCATACTCTTAATCATTACCCAACATTGCTTCTGTAATAACATTTATAAAACACCCAGTCCAATGTCTTATACATAGTGGATCTTAACACAAATAAGAGATATTTTTCATTTTTGGTTATCTTCCCTAATTGTTGTACTATTTATCATTTCCTTCTAAATAAATGGACAATTTTGTGGCAGGCAGGAACTGTAACTTTTCTAGATTTTCTCACTGGAACTGACAAAGTACTGTATACATCGTAGAAAATAGATAAGTATCTACAGAATAATAATGAGAAAAACATGTTTTTAATTAAGTGTAATATATTTAATAAATTGACAAGGTTTGCCATGAAGTAAGTGTTGACAGTACCATGCTACAAAATATTCAACTTCACTTATAAAAACTGTGCTGAGTGCCCATATTTCCTGAAACTCTCATCCCAAAATTGATCAGATGATTTAGCAGATACAAACTGATATTCACAATCAAAAATTGCCTGCTGAAGAGAAAATCAAAAGACTCCATTATGTAGATACTTCTAACCTTAACTAATATGTCAATGCTCCAGAAACCCTACAATTTTCTCTTCCTATGTTCCTCTTAATATTTCCAATATATTTTTAAAACTTCCATCACCTATGATGTTTGCTTTTATTTTTAGCAAGACATATTGCTTCCACATGGCAAAGAAAACCAAATGGATCAGGTAATAACACTTCAATTTCTATCCCCTTTATTGATGACCCTTCAGTCATTGGAAAAGGAATTACTCCCTCCCCCATCCTATGAAAGCTAAAGATTCTTCCTTTGTACCATCATCCCAACTCCCAACCCCACGTCAAGGACTTGGCCTCATCTGTTATTCCCTTTCTTACCTGGGTCACAACCCCTTCCTTTCTGTTTATGCTTTCTACCAGGTCTGCAAACATTCAAATTGCTACCCTCATACCAAAAGCAAAAACAAAAATTGCTACCTTGACCCTCTCCATTTCTCTCTCTGCTAAATTTCTAGAAATAGAGTCTACATGTGCTGTTCCCATTTTCTCGATTTAAAAATTATCAAAGCCTCTCCTGCCAAGGGAACTGACTAAATCTTTTTGTCCTTCTAATTCCTTGACATTTATGTAGCATTTGACATTAACCATTCTTTCATTCTTTAACATTATCTGACTTCTATTACTTTTCTTTATTGTCATCTTCTTTGATGACTGTTTTTCTCTCCCAATCTCTACATAAGACATAAGTCTTAGACCTTCTTTTCCCATCTGACATACTACCTCTGGTAACTTTATTTTTTCCATGCATGAACCTTCAACTATGCTTAAGATTGGCAAAATCATATCACTAACTCTCATCTCTGCTGAGCTCCAAACCACAAATCCATCTGCCGATGGGATGAAGCATGTAACCAGGTAGCTCCAGCTCACTGTATTCGAAAGTGACCTCATTTTCTCCCAGTTCCAAACCTGTTCCACTTCTTCTATAACCAATACTAATAATGGTGCCATATTCACACTATAATCCATACCAGAAACCTTCAAGTCATCCTTGACTCACCTCATCACAATCCTAAGGTTCATAGGAAGCATGAGGATTTCAGATTCTCTAGTCCTCATCAAGATTGCTGCAAACAGAGCCTCTTGAGGCAGTCATGAGCTGGCCAAGTCAGAAAAAACTGCAGGAAACTCAGTAAACTCCCTTCAAAGAGGAGACTTTCTTCTTATAAATTACCCTCTGCTCTTCTCATCTTGCCTTCAAATTCCATGCCCTTGAGAATGATTGTCTATCCTTATTTATAGCATTTCCTTCGTGGCACTTGTCACAATTGTAATTATTTCTGCAGTGATTTGTTTAATACCTGTCCCCTCTGTTTCATTAAAGATTTATACAGGTAACTTGTCTGACTTGCTTACACTTTATAAATTCTCAATATTGTTAAATAAATGTATAATTCTCTTTCAATTGTCTGTGTCTAACTATTGACTCCAACCAGTTAGTATGTTTTTTATTTTAATTATTATGTTATTCAGTTCTATAGTTTTCCTTATTTTTTATAACTTTTATATCTTGGCTGAGATTTCTAATTTTTCATTTATCTCAAGAGATTTTGTAATTGATTATTGAAGCATTTTCATGATAGCTGCTTTAAAATTCTTATCAGTAAATTCCAACATCTGGTTCACCTTGGTGTTGACATCAGCGTATCATCTTTTCTCATTCAAGTTATATTGAAATTGTGTTCTAGACATTTTGTCTACTCTGTTAGGAGACTCTGAGTCCTATTTGGATTGTTTATTTAGCAATCACTCTGTTTATGTATAGTGTATGAGTCTTGGCCTATATCTGTGGGCTCTGGTTCCAATGGCAGTTAATTTTCAGCATCTTATAAGTGTTACTTTGCTTAGTTTGGTCTCTCTGGTACCTCTAAGGCTCCCACTGGTGTCGACTGATGTTACTTGAGGAAGCTGAAGGAGTTTCCTCAGGAAAGCCACTGGATGTCTCCCAGTGGGAGAAGACTGTACTGGAATATCCCTATTTGTGGCTCTTGGTTGTCATGTGTCTCTGAGTAGAGAAGAGCCTTCCATGGAGGCAGAGGCTTCCTGGGACTAGGCTGCATGTTATAGCTGAATCTTCCCTGCCCAATTCACCTGCCTGCTTCAGTATCTCTCTGTAAAAAGAAGAGTCTTGGGCCCATGGGGAAGAAGTACCTCCCCTGAATGCTATTTCTAGTGGGGCTCACAATTGATCCCCTGTGGGTGATGTCCCTCTCTCCTGATGTCATCAGAGGCACTTCCATTCCATCTGGGGACAGGGGAGGGGGAACGTCTGGGTTGCATTCTGTTGCCAGTTCTATGCCCTGGAATGCTGGACCTGAACACCATCTTCTGTTGGGGAAAGAGGGTCAAGACACCCTGCCACTGTGCTGTGCCTCAGATCCCAGGGTACTAAACAAGCTCACCTCCTTCTTAACATCTATTAGAGTTATCCTTACATTGTCTCTCATACCATTTCCAGGTTTATAGCTGTGCCTAGCAGGAAAAAGCCAGGGAAAATGGGTCTACACCATTTTGTAAGCCGGAAATCCTACCATTGCTCTAATGGTAGGTGCTTAATCTTCGAGGATAAATATCAAATACCATTGAGCATTCTGATCCTCTCAACTACATAATGTATGTGCTAGTCAGTGGCATAATATTCTAATTCTCCACTTACTGTTATTTACCATAGATGTTCATCGTGTTCCCCAAGATAAGGTTTAAAATTTACTCATCAGAAATTTACTTTTCTGAATTAATCAGGGGCCTGATATTAAGCATTTAGTTATTATAGACTCTGAAATTGTCTTTGCTTCAAACTTAACTAAAATATACGAACTTAGTGGTTAGGTTCTAGTCTTCCAGATTAAATGAGATTTTAGTGAACCAAATGAATGATATAACTGCCATGTCTTTTACATGCTTAATTTCTTTTCATCCTGGCTCCCTCATTTACTAACTAGGAAAAAAAAATGAACTCAAGATTAGACCATAGGCAATTATGTAAATTAACCTCAACTCAAACAACCAAAATACTGCTATGATTAAGTTTTTTTCTGCAACATCTTCACTCTTAAAAGAAAAAGAAATTTTTGTGTGACTAATACAGTCTGTTTCAGCTACCCAATTTGGATAGCACAATAAAAACTGAATTGCACCCTGAAAGGGAAAAATTACATTTGAAAACACAACAACATGTTAGTGAATATCCTAAAATCCCTGGATTCTTAATTTATAGATATTCTATTTAATTTTTTTCTGATGTGTAACTGATATGTCTTAAAACTATGGTTATTAATCCTTTTGAGTTTCACAGAACACTTGGAGATATAAAAACTGTAGAACCTTTACAAGCAGGAAAAATGCACAAACTCACATAAACATGGCATTAAGATTGTATAGTTTTGGTGGGTTCACAAACATTGTGGAACTCTTTCATGAATTCTGTAGGAGTCAATGTTTCCAGGTTAAAAAAACTTGTCTTAAACGTAGGGCAAGTTAACCACATCACCAAACATTAATGTGAAAAAAAAAAAAAAAACACTTTCTGGTTATAACTTAATATTTAATTAAGGGAATGAACTGGACACCTATTAGAGTACCTAAACACAATAGACTTTTGCAATGTTTCTGCCATATTTGCCTTGCTGGATAGGTTAGATATATCCATCTCTTTATATAACAATTTTGAATTATATGCTGCAATACTAAGGTAGTAGCTCTAAATGTTTTAAATGCACACTAAAATATAGGTGTTTCCATAATAGACACAGGCACACACATAAACACACACATACACACTCACATGCCCCTTGATCCAGAACCACATATATAAAATTTTCAATAGAATTTTTTATCATTTGTAGCCTTCAAAACCTTTAAATGAAAAATAAACAAATTGATAAAATAGGAATAAAAGATTTTTAGCATGAATTATTTCTCATATATTAAATATTTGGGGCACAAATAAACTCTAACTACATTCCCAAAGTGGAACTTAATCTAAATTTTATCACATTTTTCAAATACAGTTTCTCAATTCAAACTTAGAAAGCTTAAATTTGAGTTGATAAAGAAGCTAATAAAATAAATATCTAAATTCAAAGAAAGTATATTTTTAGATGATATACCCTATATCATGTATATACATGTATTTATATATCTACTTCCTTTGCCATACATATGTCATATTTCACACACATACACACATACACACACAGAATATATAAGTACAGGGAACTGCAGGTTTCAAGTTTACAAAGCAACCAGATTCTGACATCACAATCAGAAAATATCATGTTAGGGACCTGAGACTAAACATCAGTATATAAGGAATTTGGTCATAGGAAAGAGTGATACTCTCTATTTGGCAATGTGTAAGGAAAAACTCTTCTAGAAATAGTTGCTAAGAAAATAATCAAAGATGCAAATAATCTATATTTAAACAAAGGCTTTCATAAGGACACTATCTATGCCATTGAAATTTTGGGTAGAATCTAAATGTCCACCAATAAATGTAGTAAATTATGACGTCTCCATATATAGAATAACATTCAATTTAAAATAATATAGGACATTTATTGTCATAGGAAAATATATTACTTAGAACATAATTAAAAATTAGTGCATAAAATGTGTTCAATATATTACCATTTTTGTAATAGTCTCAATTATTATGTTTCAAACATTTAAAATTTTTAGTTTATTATTTTCCTGTGTTCCTGCATCTAACAGATTTTCATTATAATAGAAAAAAATGATATTCTATAAAATGTAATTGCATGAGAAATCATTTTTTCTAATAAGAATAAAGCTTATTTTTAAATATAAAGAACGTCTCAAATGTCATCAAAATATCTAAAATTTAACTACTGTTAATGTAAATTATGATATAATATCTAATTTGTCTAGAAAATGTTTTCATCACATAAATATGTTAGTTTGTATAAAGCTGGGGGAAAAAAGAGAGCAAGAGAAGACCGTTTTATAAGTGAATCACCAGGGCTATGCAAAAAAAAAAAAAAAAAAATGGTGTCTAAGAGGCCTGCGTAATTCAGGCAATAAGAAGGTGCTTAATGGTAGAGGAAGGTCATCAGTGTCCCCATCAGCCAGTCCAGATTAAATGTCCTGCACAACTACACACATCCCTTTGCTCACTGAGCACACTTCTGATTAATTATTTGATTGCCTTAGTATCTAGATGGAAGAAAGCATGGGCCCATGAGATAAGAGAAGGATGATGGTCTCAGGGAAAATAATACCCTCCCAGAGAGCCCCTCCCCTACCTCATACACCCCAGCTATAAATTTAAAAGCTGACACGCATTTATAAATCATTGACTTGTAGTGTCTTTGAGGGTGCCACATAACCATTCTGTGTACTCTGATTATCCTTAAGTGAACATGTAAAAAAAAATGAGTTTCTGAGAAATTAACCACCTGGATGTCATTACAAGTTATATCTAGATACCAGTAAATTTCACCTAGAAAGCCAGTTTCCAGTTCTTTCCTTACCAATGCCTCTAAACATTTCAACTAAAACGAAGGCAGATGCTCAATTTATAAATTCCTAATATCTTAGCATTTTTTTTCCAAAGCCTAAGTTGTCCTATTGTCTCTTAGTGTGACTGATAACAAGAAGTATAAATGTAAATATTCTACAGATTCAGCTGGATAAAATATGTAGAGCATGTATCTTAAGGCTTCATGTGTAAGTCTCTTGGGTGTTATGATGTATGGGAGAGCAACTGCCAACATGTGAATGGAGGGTCTCCCCTATAACATATCCTTATGAACCTCTTTATCCCTGTTGAAGAGACAACCAAGGCTTAATGCTTAAATTAAGAGATTATATAAGCTTTGGCTTATATTTATAATAAAGAGATCTCAGAGAAATAATTTGATTTCTAGAATTGCTACATCCTCGCTCATTAATTAAAGAGCCTCACTCTCCACCTCTACTTTCATAGTTGAAAGATAGCCATTTAACATTGCTCTGACGTACAACTGGAGGAGGGAGGATGGTGGCACTTTGCTAAGTGCTGTTATGCAGCTAGGAGTAAGATTTTCACAAATTCCATCTTGATCAGATAATACTCTTACTCAGTATTCACATCTTGCCACAAAAATCAAACCATTCAACTAAAAATTGACACAACCTGAACAATTACAATGGCCCTTTACTGTTCTTCTGTTTCTATGCTTATATTCTTCCAACCCATCTTCCAAACTGCCAAATCATCTTTTTTTTTTATTACACACACCAAATATGTCCCTTCCTGTAAAATTTTTAACGGCTTTCCCACTGACTACAGAATACAACCTAAATTCCTTGATGTGGTATATAAAACTTTCTATAATCTGGCTCCTGTTTTACATAATCCTCCTAATCACTGTAATACCACACACACACACCCCTAGCTTACAGACCAGCATCTCCATAGTTCCCAGAAAACACAATGGTTTTCTGTTTCCAGGCCCTCGCCAAACGTTTTCTCTCCATTCTTTCCCATTTATTTACCTAACACAGGTACATTCATTCTTCAACTTGTATTCTCTCTCCATTTACTCCTCTGACTTCAGAAAGATTTAGGTGCAGCTTTTCTTATTTATCCCTTAACTTGGTAACTAATCAATCAAAGCAGCTTACATATTATAATTGTTTTCATATTTATTAACCCACTAAGTCCTTCTCTAAAAGTGGTTCTTGGATCAGCAGCATAAGCATCACCAGAAAACTTATTAGAGATGCACATTTTGAGGATCTACCTCTAGATCTACCGAATCAGAAACTCTGGGAGTGGACCCAGAAATCTGAGTTTTGATAAGACCTCCAAGAATTCTAATGCTCATTAAAGTTTGAGAATCACTGTTTTAGGCAATATGTCAGGAACTGAGGCAAAGCTACTCATAAGAGAAACTCAGCTAACAGTAGTTTAACCCAATGGTGTATTATTTTTGTTACAGAAGAGGAAGTATAGAGTTAGGTAGCCTAAAGTAATTTAAAGAAGTAAGAACCTAAGTTCTATGGAGCTTCCTAATCCACAATTCTTAACATGTAGTGTTCATCTTCAGGCTCACAAAATGACTGCTTGCCAAGTGAATCTTTTCCTTTTTTCAATGAAACTATAACTTTTCTCAGAAGACCACTCATTAGACTCCACTTACATCACAAAACTGTGGCACATAGCTATGACCAACTGCAAAGACTCTTGGAAAACCAAGCTTTATAGCTGGATACTTTGTTGACATTTGTAAAAATGGGGTTTTGATAGTACAAAAGTTTGGGTAGGCAACTGGCATGTCTTTCATAACCTGGAATAAATTATTTCTATCATTGACAACAAGAAAATAAAGAGGCAGTTCATTTAAAAATGTGCTCCTAATTTTTGCTTTCTTTATGAGAACTTTAATCACTGTTTAGTCATTAACCTTATTAATTAGGTTAAGCTCAATATAATCGCTGATGTGTGACTTTTTGAATTTATAAAAATAACAATTTTATAAGGTTCTACTAAATATAAACACTTCATTTTGAAAACATATATTTAGTTATTATTGTACTTATACATTACAAAAAGCAAAGACTTCTTTAGTTGTTTGTTTAATTAAAGGAGAGAAAATGAATTCTCAACTGTTCCCAGAAAATTAAAGTCTATGATTTGACTCCTTGGGCAATAAGAACCTATATGTTGTACCCTTTGGGAGAACTAAGCTAGAAAAGGTGAAGAATTAATGAAAGCCCTACTGCTCAGAAAACAAGTCAAATCATACACTGACATTTGGTCAATCTGTAGATTTATCTTCAAATATGTAACTTATTTTTAATAGTCAGGGCACCAAATTCAAAATTTGGCTTGTATCAATCAGCATGATTTTGACGAAAGGCATTTCCAAAAGTATTCTTTGTTTTCATCAGATTATCATGTAGAATGACAATTCCAGTTTGTTTAAAAGTTATACAAGGAATGATTCATGGAACTATTTTAGCACCAGATCTGTATATGTAGCCCATTTTACAAAGTAACACCTCAGATTTTTCAGTGAAGTTAGGTTTTTGCTCTGCATTATGCAGTGATAATTGATAGTCAATTGGTATTTCTTCATTATCCCTGATTCTATCTGTGGCCTTTGGTATTAATTATTTGTAAAGTGTATTCTTTATAGCTTCCCACATAGAGATGGAGAAAATAACACATTTATAGGAGCATTTGATTGAAATTTTTTAAAAAACTAGAGAGAAAATAATCACACGTTTCCTAAGTGGAATGATTCCTAACACTGTAAAACATTTATTTTAAGAACTGTGCATTTTCTTTCTTGCCCATCTGTGCTCAGCATTTGGACTAAGAGTACTTTCAGGGTTAGAATATGAATCAACTCGGGAAGCCACTAGTTGAGTAAATGGTCACTGTAGTGAAATCACTTGAATAATGTCTTAAATTTCAGGATTCTCTGAATAACTTTTAGAAGATTTTGTCAGTGGTGGCTCATTGCGGTCTCTGAATGTAAAAAATGACATGGTGGATGGTTTTAACTTTGAAAATGAAGATTCTAAAATAAATTCAAAAAGGACCGAATGTAAAAAATTAAAATATAAAAAACTAAATAAAATGTGAGGAAATATATAACATCTCCAGTTGAGTAATAACTTTCTAAATATGAAATAAAGTTGTATGAATTATTTAATTAATGAAGTTAATTAGTAGTTAGCCACAGGATTTCCCAATTACCTGCCATATGGCATATATCTGATTTCACCAGAGTTCGCAGGCAAAAAGAACCAGCGAGACAGATTTTGTGCAAGACCTATGTTACAGTCTTTTGTGATCTAATTACAGGAAGGAAATTCCATCGTATTTTATGTATTTTACTGGTTAGAAGGAAGTCACTAGGTGCAGACTAAATTCAAGGGGAGAGAATTTCACAAAGGACTAAATATCAAAGGGTATTATTGGGAGTCATCTTGGAGACCTCCTACCAGAGAGCTCAAACTGGATTTGTTTATTAATACTTAAAATTATTCTTTTAATAATTCACTCAAAAAACTCATGTGTAAACTCAATATTCTTCACCATTCTGAAATAGGTAAGTAAAATCGTTCATCATCAACCATTAATCCAATAGGCAATCCCAGTTGCAAAATATTTTGTTAAATGGAGATCATTAAAATGTTCATGCCATACGTAATCTTCAATTTTGCAATGTAGTGCATGAAGTTGCTTTTATTGTATTCAACACAATGTTAAAGTTATTTGTACTTTCCGATCCCAAGATTCCATAAAATATTGGGATATTTTCTTACATTACAGCTGCTAGTTTACTTGCTTTCTTTCATCCTGTGATTACAGAACTTAATGATTCACTATTTGTAGAAAGTTTCACACATTGTGAAGCTTTTCTAAATCTGAAAGGATGTATGTAGGTTATGTTACATGAGTTTCAGAATGGCTTCCAGGCAAGCACTTGAAAACCACCCACTTGGGTGCTTCAAGCTGAATTCTGATAGTTCACTTTGCTGAACTTCAAAGGCACTTCCCCTTATTCTCGGCAGCAGAGTTCCAGATACCCACTCCCCAATCATTTCCAGAAGTCCTATAATCTGTAAACTCAAACCAGAATATAGAGTGGCTCCTGTTTTCTTGGCTGAACTCTCACTGAAATAACATATGCTATACTACTCTCTGCTCTCCCAGAGGATTAACTGGAAGCAAGCTTGAAGCACAACACCCTCATCAATGCATTACTCTTTTCTTTTGTACCAAAACTTTTCTGTCCCTGAAATAATCAGAATAGTAATGCTCTATCACTATAAAGTTTCATATTTCAAATTTCTATCTTTTTTGATCCCCTTTGAATTATTATTTCCATTTTACAGACAGAAGAATTGAGATCCCAAGAGGTTACATGAATGACCAAAATGTCATGATTAGGAAGTAAAAAAATAAGAATTTGAACTCAGGTCAGCTCACACTAAATCCAGAGTTCTTTCCATCATACCATGGCAAATATTATAAAGGCATACACATACAAATTATGCTTAAAAATGTTTTCCAATGATGACAATTATGGACCCAAAAGTCAAGAATGAAGAACAAATTCCTTACCACGACATACAAACCCCTCCAAAATCTGGCTCCTCCCTATCTCTTCAGCTTCTTCCCATTCACTCCTCCCACTTCATCTCTTAAGTCCTAACTTCTCAGAAATGTCTTTTATTCTCACTGTCATGCATTTTCTTCCTCAGCTGTCTCTGCCTGGAGTCCCTTATCCATGCTTCCTACTTCTACTCTTTCACTACTATCATCCTTTTGAGAGCACCTACACATTGTTCATAATTTAACATAGAGGTTATTGCCACCATGATGACTTTCTGTCTTCCTCTTTCCCACTTCCACTCCCTTTGTATCTATACATTATAATTGTCACATAGATTTATATACATATTTATAGCACCTATCATGATTAATTGCATTTAATTATTTTTTGACTATGTATACTATTATTTACAATTAACAGAGCATTTTAATGTTATTTCAATTAATCTTCAATGGATGTTATCACCTTTATAAGCAAAGAATGGATTTTAATTCATCTTTGTATTCTAGATTCCCAGGACTGTGACAGGAACAAAGCACATTTTTAAGGAATATGTGTTAACCAAACAAGAGGTAAAGTTATAGAGATATAAAATAGCTACCTGGTGCATTTAGGGAACAAAAGATGACATGAAATATGCGTGCATAATCATCAATGTTGATATCACCTGGAAAATTTACTCATCATGCTGAGTAAAGCAGTTTCACTTTTCTTCATCTACAAAAACCTCATACACCTAAAAGGGAAAAAATAAATAGATTCGGAGTTAAGAAAGAAGGGCTATGTATTTAATTAAAAGAACAATGTTAAAGCAGGTCTAATTTTTCTGCCAGAATTGAGAAAAATTTTGGCTATTTATAAGCACTGTTTTATAATGTAAAGCACATTGAAACTTGAAACTTGAATTCTTTCTGCTTTGCCACTACTAATTAGCTAAGTGAAATTGAAGAACTCATTTAACCCCTCTGGCTTCAATTTTCTTTCATAGAAAATGAAGAGGTAAGATCAGATCATTTCTAAAATTATTTGTAGTTCAAAAATCTCACATTTTTACATCTTTATCTTTTGATTAACATGATTATGTAAAATTACTTTTGCCTGTCACTTAATGAGAATCACCAGCAAGACACAGGATCTATAACAGGCCTGGGGACTAGTAGCTTACAGAATCTTATTTTTCTATTCAAATTTCTAGGTACAGGTCACAATTGAATATAAATTTATTGCATACAACTTAAAGTTATTTCTTTACCTTTAGTTGTCAAAAATAATTTTTGAGAAATTGCATTTGGTTATGATTGGTATCTATTTTTATCCTTTGTACTTTATGAGAAACTTTCTCAGGCAAGCACAGTCAGTCATACACTATCACGATGACTATAAGTTTCATAAAGTTGCTGAGTACCTAGAATGTATAAAGCCCTAAATCTCTATCTTTTGAGGAACTGAAGTAATACAACAATTTCTGTTCTCATGCATGGAACATGTAATCTTTTTACTGTGCCTTTTGATTCTAATTTGCTCGTTAAAATTAGCTGACTATAATCCAAGTAATTTGTTAAGAAGGTGGAAATGATTGGTGCCAGGTACTATCTTAAGAATAATATACATAAGTATACTTACCATCTGGTACTATTATGGTCCGATTTATATATTTTTATGTATTTGTATTATTTGGTATATTTGTATATTTTGCTGTGTTTCTCTCTTAGTAGAATATATACAGTAAACAGAATTTGAAGCCATGGGAGAAGATAAGTATGTCTAGAAGTGAGTATATGCAGAGAAGAGAGAGGAAAAAGGAGACGAGAACAAAAGAAGCCATTCTGGAATCCTGAGATTTATGAAGTAGCCTCAGTTAGAGGTGCCTATGAAGGTGCCTGAGAAGAAATATTCAGAGAGGTAGAAAGAACAGTAGGAGGGAGTGGGAGCATGGAAGCCACAGGAGAAAAAGATTTAATGAGTGGCTAGCTAGTATTACCAAGAGGGAAGGAATAAAAATACTTAAAATAGACCATTCGATTAAAAAGTTATAAGTGATCCTATGAACTGTCTCAGGAAAGAAGTAGAATAGAACACCAAATTACAGTGAGTTGAGGTTTAACCTAATAGTGAGGAAATGGAAAAAAAAATGTTGAATAGTCAGGAAGTTTAATGATAAAGGTAAACAGAGGTGAACTTAAAGTTGAGTGAAAGAATTTTCGTGGAAATAACATTAATGTTTTGGGAGGGAGAAACTTTAGTTTTGTTTTTAAACTGAAGTAAAGTAACTAATAAAAAGGAAAAGACTAAAGCTATAAGAAAGGACATACTGGAATAAAGCTTGAAAAAGAGAGATAACGTCCCTCTTGGAGATTAACAGTTGTCTGAATCTGTAAATGCATTTAGAGATGGAAAGAATGCAGCATGGAGGACTCATAATTTATACTTGCTTGATAAAAAATGTGGCTAGTGCTGAGAGTGAGGAACCCATTAGGGAATTTAAAAATTTCAAAAGAAATAAAGATTTAGAGTAGTTTCTATGGGGAATGGGGACAGAAAAGAAATAAATAGAAACAGGAACAGCATAGCACTATTCCGAATGTATAACATGCCATGTTATATAAAAACATGTATATTCAAAAGTATGTGCACAATAATTTACATCACAGAGAAACAGCTTTCAATAGGTAACCAGGTGAGAGCTGTGGGTCAACCAAAAAAGATCCAGGTTAGGTTGTCAGGAGTTCAAGGAAAGCTACACAACACAATGCAGACAGGGGATAAATGTACAATAAGTTGTGACAACTTTGGAAGACCTTATTTCTCATTTCAAGCAAGCAGTCTAGGGATAGATGAGAACTTTGCTTCCTAACCTCCCCCAAAGAGAAGAGTTAGGATTGAGAATAAAAAGAGCACTCGTTGAGATTAAGTGTTTTAAAATTTATGGAAGCAGGCTTCTGGTTTTATCAAGAGATTGCAAGAACCAGAGATAAGAAAGAGTCATAGGGCAACAGTAAAAAATCCTTTTTCAATGACTGATTTCTCCAGCAAGAAATTCCAAAATATTTTCCAGGTGATTAGCTTCAGGGGACCATTTAGTAGCCCCAACAACTGTCTCGAAACTATTTCAGAGTGATACTTTAAGTCATACATTGGCAATATTTTGCTTTTAAAGTGTACCAAGTTTTATTGATTTTAGGAGAATGTTTGCTTTAGAATGATGTAATAAATACCACTCTTGGGTTTGCTGCTTGAAATGCTAACCTCAAGAAAGGATGTACGTGTCTAAATTATTTGAATTGATTGTTAGACGGTATATTTAATATATATTAAATTGAGGAGCTCCCTCTGCAGCCTATGATATAGCCTTCATTGCTATGTGAAAAGGCATTAGTAACTATGATAAACGACTCAGCTACTACAATAAAAGCTCTGATGGAAATAGTCTTGGTCTCCCATTCACAGAAGTTTGTCACTAAAAAGCTACAGTCCAAGGGCACCACTGCTGCTCAAGAAGAGAGTAAATACCCAGCATTTCAGAATCTCAGACCTCCGGGATCATCACTCTCTTTCTACTTGTTGCTCAGACATCAATTATGTGATGGAAATGTATTTTTTAAAAAGAAAAATGAAGATTGGCAAAAATTTGAAAAATCAGTCTATCTAAGAGTAAAATAAAGGCTACTTATAAAAATGCAGAAGTATATCTCACCTATAACAATGGTAAAGATTCAAAAAGTACAAATAAAACCATTGTAGGTGAGTGTATACTGACATGAAGTCTCTTTCAAAGTTGGTGAGAGTGTAAATCCATATTCTCATTGAAAAATTAGTGGAAGTTTATATTAAGAGCCTAAGATGACTGCACATATTAACTCAAACATTTCACTTTTAGGAATTATACTAAGGAAAAAATTGGCATACACAAGAAAGTGTTAAGAAGATATTTAATTATAGAAATATTTATAATAGAAAATCACATAAACAACCCAAATACTTAATAACTGTGGTATTGCTCTACAAATTTTGGTGTGTCTATGTAATTGGTATATTAGACAACTATTTAATAATATTATGTTTTGTTTTGTTTTTTTAATTAATAACCTAAAAGTCTCCATGTTAAAATTTTCCTACAACTAGGCAGGAAATTCTACAAGATATTTGCATTAAGGGTTTTTGTTGTTTTTGTTGTTGTTTTTGCAGGGCGAGGGGAGGTTAGTAATGCATGTAAAAGTTAAAACTAAGAAAAATAAGCTTTTACTTGTGTTCATCCCTGTAATGATATAAGATATTTATTGTCTGACTTGAAAGGCAAACTGGGTAAATTTTAAAAGACTTCACAAAACTTTGTTCTTATTTCAGTGAATTTGTCTTGGCTCCTTTACTTGGAAGATTAGAAATTAGATTGTGTTGGCACATTGTAAATACAGGCATCTTTCAGAAGCTGAAATTCACATGAACGAGACTCATCAGAATACAATATAAATCTGAATTAAAATTTATTAATTCACAAGAAATAACTGCCACAGAAGCCAACATACTTGAAGTCCATGTGACAGGGCATACTTATGTGAGGAGCTGCTTAATAAGCAGAGAGTTGTTAGATGAGCCTGGAATCTGAAGAGGGAATTAGGTGAATAAAGTATTTAATGCTATTAAGGGAAAACAGCCCGGTGCGAGCTAACCAGAGGGATGGTCTTTCAAATAGAACCAGAATATTCAACTACAGTTCCCTTCCTTTATCTCCAAGCCACAAATGGCCTTACTGTATCATAATATGAATGAGAGGTGAAACTAGCGGGGATTCCCATCCCCTGGATGAGGGGGCCTTCATACAAGACATAGGCATACAGAAAGGGATTAAACAAAGACAGCTTTTGTGTAGCCTCCTAAGACCAAGTAGGAAGAAAATGGATGCCTAGCTGAAGAGGAGAGATAAGGGTTATGGTTTGCCATCACTACAGAAAGAGTCTAGTATATGTTGACAGCTGAGTCTGGAGGGTGGATTCATTCCCATGCCTACCAGTCCTTGAGGAGGCTGAGTCCTTTTGTGTCTGGCAAGAGCAGTAGAGGCACTCACATTAACCACTCTAGCCTGTTGCCAAGAGACTACATGTGTCCTGTTCATTGCCTTTGCACTTGGCCTGCTGGCTGGAGTATTCTGCTGATATGTGGCCAGTGTAGCACAGGCAGGCAGCTCAATCTTATTGAGCATTACCAGTTGCTTAACTTTGGCTGTCCAGGTTTTTGACTAAACCATGTGATACTGCCAATATCAGACCATATAACCTACAAAGATGGCAATTTCATATGGTTAAATCTATGTATCAAAGTTGGACATAAGAATCAAAGACTCTGTACTCTCCTACTGAAAGTAAAACAGCAATTTCTTTTAAGACTATAAGTCAAACAAACCCAAATGAAAGACACAGTAAGCAGATACACAACTGCATGGTTTTTAGCCATCTCAGACTTCAAAAAAAAAAATAATGTCTGGAAAAATTTGGAAGGATTTAAGAGATAGTGTAATATCAGAGGAGATGGTTTTGGGAGATTGCATATAATTTAATGACCCTTCATGCTGGGAATTCTTAAGTGATACAGACACAAACCTGTCATTTCATTCACTGCCTTCACCAGTTAAACTAAATAAACTAAATGTTTCATGTGGCCAATACCACAGAGTTAAAAGTCCCAGAAGTAGTAAAACTTATTCTTCTATCCTGGTGGCTTTGGACATGGACTTAATTTTTTTAAGAAAAATGGAAGAGTCTGATGCCTGGATTTCTCTCCCTGATTGCTGTCATCAAGAAAAGTCTAGCTAGCCAAATTAGGCCTGCCACTTGCTTTTGTAAATAAAGTTTTATTGCAACACCATCACATCCATTTGTTTATATTATCCATGCTATTTTCACACTACAAGGGCAAAATTAAGTAACTGAGTCAGATAGAAACAGTAGTAGGCCCACAAAACTAAAAATATTTACTACATATCCCTTCAAAGAAAAAGTTTGCTGACCTCGTAGAAAAAAATGAGGACAGAGGATTTATTATTAGGTTCTTATAAAAGCCTGTCATGACATACTTAATGCATTTTATTTTCAATATTTGAGTTACTTTTTGGTGATATGATTAATATTTTGAGAGATATTTTAATTTTCCAAGACTTTAGACCCAGACATCCTTCTTGCTCATGTAAAGTAAGTGGCAGGCTAATGATTTGAAAATTACTGAAGAACATCTAACTCATCTCAGAATAAAGTTCCAAAGTATAGTGATTACCCCGTTTAGTATTCCATCAAACTGTTGAATTTTATAGGACTTTCATAAGAGTTGTGTACTTCCAATGTTATAATCAAACAAAGGCATATATTAACACAAACACTCTGATTATATGACATAATATTTTAAAAACATTAGTTAAATCTACAACCCAAGAACAACAGAATGGTGCATCGTTGCTGGCTGTAGCTAAATCTGTCATAAACTACATTATTCTTTTTAAATCTGAATATAATTTTATTGACAGAAATGGTTTACGCTAGGCCAGTAATGTGAACAGGCAATATGAGTCAACTATAATGTATTAAACAAATCATAGCTGTGAACTATTTATTACATAATTTATTTCATGCCATGTTTATCTCTGTGACTCATCAAGACATTTTTACCTCATGAAGTGGTATTTTCTTTTATTTGAATGAAATAAACACAGATTTACGGTTTCATAATTTTTCATATCTTCCATGGAAGAAAAAAAGACTTTTTAATCTTACTAGATTGTTCAATATACTTAAAACATTTAGAAATATTTAAAAATTTGCATTTTTATAGTAAAGAAAATATCATTTTCAAATAAGTTCTTCAAAGAAAAATGACAAAACAAAGAAAGTGATTACTTTCAGTTAAACATTCTAATGTATTAGATTGAATGACAAAAATAGATCTAGTCTTTGCACACCATTCAGCACAACCAGATTTTTTATAAAATAGTTTATTAAAGCGAGATTCTGAAAGAGATGGGTCTTATATAGTTTTAGTTTTCTTTGATTCATCACAATCAAATTATAAGGATGGGAAGATGTATCCAATATCTATTTTTAACAAAACTTGGAGGGGTTCTTTAGTTGATAAGGTTAAAAGAATTACAAAGAATTCATCCACAAGTAAGATATTACACATTTTTTTTTCTAAAGCTAATAAGCACAAACTCTTAAATACAGGAACACATTGGAAGGAGGGAAAGATTTCATATAAACTTATGAAAATGCTTGAGCTGCTGTGACTACAAGAATTCTCTTAACTCTCGTTGGGTCCAGATTCTGTGGTCCTCTCATTATACTTCCTCTTCTGAGTATCCTACATAGGTTTTCTACTGCTATATTTTCTATAGAAAGCTGTTAACCTCACTTCCCCATGCCCTGCGTTGTTCAGGGCTGCAGCCTTATTCTCTTTCCTTTTGTATTCTGTGGGTGTTTTCTGCTGCCATGGAGAAAATTTTCCTAATTGGGGTCTTCATGTTTATAATACTAGAGAATTATACTGATATATGATGCAATTAAACATTTTCGAATTGCTAAGGCCATGGAGAGGGAGGATTTTCTGTTTACCTCAGACTCAGGAATGTGAGACCTGCATTTGTACTCCAATAGTTGACATATGGTAGAACAAAAAATAAAACTAAACCATTTTATTAGATGATTTTTGTTTCTTTTTTATTAAACCCTCTCCAGTAGGAGTGGATTTTAAATAAACCAAATAATTTTATCTTTCTAAAATAGAATTTCCAAAGGAAACTAGAAATATATTATCTAAAAGGAACACTAGCAAAAAGTATATTTCTATTGTCTTACAGGAACACTTTTCATTAAAGTCCCCTTAAGACAATATATTTCTAGTTTTTATTGTAGCATGACTCTAAACATGCTGCTGTTTTATTTTGAATGTCTTCTTTCATCAAATAGCTCGTTATAATATCTGGTTCTTCTTATTTTGACATATTAAAACAAGTAACTCTATTAATCATGTGTCCAATAGGATTAAATGAGGAGAATTTAATGAAGAGTTGGTAGTGGGTTGAACAGTGGCCTCCAGAAAACATTTACACCTGGAACCTCAGAATGTGACCTTATTTGGAATTAGAGTCTTTGCACTTGTAATCAAGGCAAAGGTCTCCAGATGAGATCATCCTAGGTTAGGGTTGGTTCTAAATTCAATGACAGGTATCTATAAGAAACAGAAGTGAAAAAGACACAGATAAAGCCATGTGAAGGCCAAGGTAGTAATTGGAGTGATATATACACAAGTCAAACAACATGAAGGATTTCTGATAGCCACCAGAAGCTAAGAGAGAGGCATGAAATCGATCCTTCTTTCTATCCTTCATAAGAAACCAACCCTGTTGACAGCTTCCTTTTGGATCTCTGGACTTCAAAACTGTAAGAGAACTTCTGTTGTTTTAAGCTATCAAATTTATATTGATTTATTATGGTGGCCTTAGGAAAGTAATATAGAAACTATTCATTGATTTAGTAAGAGTTAAAAAAAGCTATCAATGCATGGAGAAGCACCCTGTTCAGAGAAAGAAGAGGAGGAGATCATTATCAAACCTAAGTCTGAAAAGGCAAGGAGAAGTTATCACGATCCAGAGAAAAGCTGTAGCTATAGGAGAGGGACACCAGGGAGGTGTGGCCTTAAAAAAAGGAAAACAGCCACTGATAATCTATGATCCAGAAAGGAGAGAAAGGAGAATAACCTTGCCTTCTCTCTCTTCTGTCCTCTCATCTCCTGCCAATACATCCCTTTGGTAAAATAATGGAAAATGAGAGCGCAAGGCCACAGAGCAGAATGGAGATGGGAGAAGTGTAGATTTAAAGGAGCAAATGAAGAATATCTAACATCTAATATGAGCAATACCATAGAATTATTTTTGCAGCAAATATTTATATTTAATGTTTATTTCTGAGCATGAGCAGGAATGAAAGATATAAAATATAACAGCTTTTTAAATTGCCAAATGTCTTAATTCATGAAAAACAAATTGTCTCTGTACATTTCTGTCAAGGCCTATACACTGATAAAGAGTATTTAACTACAAATCCAAGGGATTTATGTTATAAATTTTAAAAAAAATAGTGTTTCCTCTCTAACTACTAAAATGTATATTTTTACAGGGTACTGACTTACATTTTCAAATATAAAACTAACATAATGTGCAGATAATATGAAGAAATGGGCTTTACTTAAGTACTTACAATGTCAAAAATATTTAGTATTGTTCAGAAGTTTGTATAGTTATTCATTTTTAAGTTATGACATCTTGATCTTTTTCACTATACTGAAAATCTTACTGGCAATTTTATTGAATTTGTGAAATTGGTGGATAATATGCCCTTTTGTAATCAAGCTATGTTGAGAGCATTTCAAATTATCAACTCATTAGCAACCTGTTTAGCTAATATGTTTTTTATAATCTTTAAAATACCACAGTGAAGCAATGATATTTCCTGGTTCATTAAGTTTATACAAACTTCATAATCCTCATTTTGTCCCCAAGTTAATAGCTGGTACTGTAGTCAAACTTTAAAATATTTCTACCAGAATAGCATTAATTGCTTTGAAACTTCATTTTAGCATCCATAGTTCAATACACTCAGTGCTTTTACAATCAACTTATATGAGGAGTTAAGACAATATAAAGTACGGACTAGGCAACACGTTACATCAATTTTGTTTTCAGTACTTCCCATCCCTAAGTTTAAAAACTTCCCCTGCAGTAGAGAGTTTGAGTGAAACAAATAACATGAACTGGGAATAAGTGGAGGAGAACTACAAAGGTATTTTCCAGAAATAGCTTCTCAGTTGCAGATCTGTGATGATGCAGAGCTCAGGTGGAGAAAGAGAATATTTTACATAGGAAGCTTTGTCAACCACAATGAGGAATTATGGTCCCTAGACCACTATCAAGTAAGAAGAACTGAAAAGAGAAAAAAAAATGAAGATCAATGCTTCCAGCAGAGAACACATTGCAGAGACTGACTTTCTGCCAGACTAGATCTTGAACATTCTATTCCAAAAAGAAAGAGTTTTTATCAAGCCAGCAAGAAGAAAAGACACATCAGTGAATGCTGATCTTTTGGCTCATTTATCTTAGCTGAAAAATGTTTCAAATAAGAAAGGAAAATCTATTTGAAGTTTTTAAAGTGGGAAAAACGAACTCAACTTAGGAAAGTTAAATTAAATGTATAAAAATTGGGCTTTCCTAAAATTTAGCAAGGAATAAATATCCATGAATATATTTCTGAGAGTGACATAAAATGAATCATAATGAAAGCAGAGCGTAGAACTGGGCTCATGATCATTGCTGCTGCAGCATGATACCCCTCCAGGGTCTACAAGAATTAGGGACTTATTACCATTCTTGCCTCTCGGCCTGTGCCATGGTTAGAGCAATAAAATACCTCCAGCCAAAAACTATGGACATAAATAATTATATTCTCAATTTCAACTCAGAACAGAAGTTGAGCAACAGGACTCTCATTAAGAAAACATTTCATAGTCTATGTTTTCTGTCCCTCACAGGAAAATTGACAATGTGCCAGAGACCATAGAGTCAATACTACGTGCGATAAGGCACAATGTGGAAAATATGGTATCAAGAAAAATCAATCCAGGAGATCACAGTGAACACAAAAGATTTAGGATCCAAAAGGAGCACCTTTAAGGGATACTTGGCAGAACCAATCAACTTTAAATAGCCTGCATTTCCAAGTCAGAGTGTCCTCAGGCATAAAGACAATTACAAATCTGAAGGCTCAGGAGAGAGCCAAGAGCTATTCTGGTCTACAGGATTAGGAAACAGATTTAAGGCACTAGTCCAGGTCCAATGGAAATCAGATGTCCATTTTCTATTTTCCTCAATTCTAAGAAGCAATTAAACTCATCTCCAATTTGTTAGATATGAAATAGTCTCTATGACTCATTCTATTCCGTTTTTTTTTTTTTTTACCATTTTTGTTGCAGTATAATTTGATTCCAAATACTCAAAATTGAACCAATACATAAATTGTAAATTTAATTTTATAAGAATATGTAAGTCGTAGTTCATACTGGAATTGATAAGATTTAGAAATACTCTTATAAAATCAGTAGCTAATGATTAACCAAAGTTTAAAACCAAATGAATGTAAAAATATCAGTTGCTTATTAACTTTTCTAATTCCAGAAGTTTCATTCAGCTTAATTTTGTATAATTCAAAAAATTATTACTAGCCAAGGCCTTCAAATAAACATGCATTTTCTGAATGTCAAATAAGTAATTATTTCAGTTTTTAGTGTCCAACTGTATTAACTTCAAGAAAGAATTTAAACTTATCCTCTTATGATAACATTGTTTTTTCTTTTTAAAAAATTATTTACTTTTATAAATCCAGTTTTACTTAATATTAAGTAAAAAATGCTATCCTATAATTCTGTTTTTTTTTCATTTCAAGATTTAATTCTGTACTTATATCAGAACAAGCAGCACTACTACTTTTACAATATAAAAATTGGCATCAGATTGAAATCAATTGTACAAACTATAAATAACCATAAACTTTGATTAAGATTACTGCATTTTTTCACTGCAAAAAGAAAGGGGGGGGATCTTGTTTTACTTGAATTAGCATTAGACTAGGCATCTCTTGTATATGATCCTACAATAATGTTATATATAATAATGTTACATATGGATAATATAATACCTAAAGCAAACAAAGAAAGATCTATACAAATATACACATTCAAAAACATTATAGGTAAATCAAAATGGAATTCTAAAAAATGTTTAACCCCAGGAAGACAGGAAAAAGTTAATAGAGAACCAAAAACAAAGGGAAAAATAAAATGAAAGACTTAAGCCTTACATATTAATAATTAAATTAGATGTAAGTTTCCTAAATATATCAATTAAAAGAAATTGACACGGTGGATTAAATGACCCAGTATGTGCTATCTGTAAGAAATTTAGTTCAAATATAATGATATTATAAAGAATGAAAATAAATACACCAATCGAAAGAGACTTAAAAGAGATATAAAAAATGTTTAAATGGGCAATGCTAAACCAGGGATCTATATTTCGGTAATAAAACTAAAGAAATGCAAGAAAGTGATTATTTTATATTTTTTACTTTTTTTAATTTTTCAATTACAGCTAACATACAATATTATATTAGTTTCTGGTGTACAACATAGTGATTAGACATTTATATAACCTACAAAGGGATCACCCCAATAAATCTAGTACTCATCTGACATCAAAAATAGTTATTACAATATTATTGACTATATTCCTTATGCTATACTTTATATATATGACTATTTTGTAATTACAAATCTGTACTTCCTAATTCCTTCTCCTTTTTCACTGCCCCTCCCCTAACCCTCCGCCCATCTGGCAACTATCAAAATGTTTTCTGTATTTATGTTTGGTTTTTTTGTTTTGTTCTTTCCATTCCACAAATAGTATTTGCCTTTGTCTGACTTATTCCATTCACCATAATAGCCTCTAGCTCCATCAATGTTGTTGCAGATTTCAGGATTTTATTCTATTTTATGGCTGAGTAATATTCTATTGCATATATTATGTGTCACCTTTTCTTTCTCCATTCATCCATTGATGGACACCCAAATTGCTTCCACATCTCAGCTATTGTAAATAATGCTGCAATGAACATATGAATACACATTTCCTTTTGAAGTAGTATTTTGGATTTCGTCAGATAAAAACCCAGAAATGGAATAACTGAGTCCTTCTTTGTCTTTTGATTTAGCCTTTGTTTTAAAGTTTATTTTGTCTGGTATAAGTATTGTGATTCTGGTTTTTTTATTTTACATTTTTATGAAATACATTTTTTTTTCTTTCACTTTCCATCTGTGTCTCTTTTGATATGAAGTGAGTCTTCTATAGGATAGCATATGTAAGAGTCTTGTCTTATTCATTCGGCCATCCTATTTTTGGATTGAAGCAGTTAATCTTTTTCCATTTGAAGTAATTGTTGATAGATATGTAATTATTGCCATTTTATTATTCATATTTTTGATATATATACACGTGTGTGTATGTGTGTGTGCATGTGCGTGCGTGCGTGTGTGTGTGTGTGTGTGTGTGTATATTCCTCTTTTTAAAGAAGTGCTTCCAATATTTCCTGTAATACTGGCTTGGTAGTGGTGAACTCCTTAGCTTTTTCTTGTATGAGAAACTCTTTATCTGTCCTTTGATTCCAAATGATAGCTTTGCTGGGTAGAGAAATTTTGGTCATAGGTACTTTCTTTTCATCACTTTGAATATTTCATGTCAATTCTTTCTGGCTTGCAAAGTTCCTGTTGAAAAATCAGCTGATAGTCTTATGGGAGTTCCCTTGTAGATAACTAATAGCTTTCTCTTGCTGCTTTTAAGAGTCTCTTTTTGTCTTTAACCACTGGCATTTTAACATTGATGTATGTTGGTGTAGGCCTCTTTAGGTTTATCTTGTTTGGGACTCTCTGAGCTTCCTGGGCTTATATGTTTACTTCCTTTGCCAGTTTCCATCATTATTTCTTCACACAGGTTTTCAATCCCTTGCTTTCTCTCTTTTCCTTCTTGTACTCCTATGATGTATATATTGGTACACCTGATGATGCCCCAGAGATCCCTTAAACCATCATTTTTTTTTTTGCAGATTATATATATATATATATATATATATATATATATATATATATATATTTTTTTTTTTTTCCCCCTGTTCTTATTGGGTGTTTTCTGCTACCTTATCTTCCAAATCACTGATTCAATCATCTGCTGTTATCTAATCTACTGTTGATTCCCATTAATGTATTCTTCATTTCTGCCTGGTTCTTTTTCATGTTTTCTGTTTTCATGTTTATGCTTCCTATCACTTTGTTAAAGTTCTCACTGAGATCACTGAGTATCCTTATAACCAGCATTTCAAACTCTGCATCTGGTAGATTGCTTTTCTCCATTTTGTTTCATTCTTTTTCTGGAGCTCTGTTCTGTTCTTTCATTTGGAACATCTTTCTTAGTCTCCCCATTTCACCTGCCTCCTTGTGTTTTTTTCTGTGGATTAGGTAGGGCTGTTATGTCTCCCAGTTTTATTAGACTGGCCTTATGTAGTAGGTTCCTTGGGGCCCAGTGGCACGATCTCCCTGGTCACCTGAGCCAGGTGCTCCAGGTTTGTTACTTATATGGATTACGTGTGCCCTCCTGTTGTAGTTGAGCTTTGTCTGATGTTTGCATGTTAATGGGAGGGATTGATCTTCAGGCTGATTGGTTGTGAGGACTGTCCATGACTACAGTGGAGGAGCTGTTGTAAAGGGACTGACCCTACAGAGAAAAATTTGCTTTAGCAGGACTCTGGTGCCTGCCCAGTCAGCCCTTTAGATGTGTCATCTTGAGAGGCAGATGGGTGATTCTTATAGAATAAATTGCAGAAGTTAAATGTGAGTAAAATATTACCCAAACCTATAGGCATTTGTAATGTAGAATTTAAAAATCTATTGATAAAAATATTCTTTGTGTCATCTTAAAAATAGCAAAGACTATTAGAATTTGCAGGAGAAATTTTTCATTATTATTTTAAACTCTTTTATTTTATAGTTCCAGGCTAACTCTGGAACTATAGTAGCCTACATGGTAGTGGTGGTGGGGGAACAGTAAATAAATAGGCTGCATTTCTAGAGCATCACTTGAAGATTTGCAAGCAGAGGCTGGTTAACATTTTTTATAGGCGCACACAGGCAAAATCAAAATTCCTATACCAACCATTTTTTTTATTATTCATGAAATTTTTATGTGCATAGGGGGAAGTAGAAAATGTGGTACTTCTATTTCTTGACTCAAAGTCAAAGTATACACAGCAAAAATGAACAAATGATGTTCCTATCACTGTTTCTAATAGCTATCATTAATCTTCTAATGAAAAAGAGCTAGGCTGAAAACTCTTTCAATATTTTCTGTGATTATAAAACTAATATGTATTTATTATTTACAAATAAAATGGTACAGCAAGTTTAAAAAGGAGAAAGTACCAGAGGGAAGGGGGGAGAAGGAAGAGGGGAGATAAACGAGGTAAAGGGAGTCAAATATGTGGTGACGGAAAGAAATCTAACTATGGGAGGTGAACACACAGGGTAATATATATATATCCTACTGTTAAAATGTACAGCTGAAACTTATTGGATTTTGTTAACCAATATCACCATAAAAAATAAGTTAATTAATTAATTAAAAATAAAGAAATAAAGAAAAGAAAAAATAAGAATAAAAATAAATAAAAAATAGAAAGTGAAAATTACCCATAATCTCATTACACAGACTGTATAGCCCAAATTCTCTTATGTACGAATTCACTCCCCTAATAACTTTCTAATGAAAATTAGAAAAAATTTTATTAGAAAAGTTTGAGATGCTAGTTCTAGATTGCCTGGAATCAAAATTTTCCTCTTGACTTTACCTCAAAGATGAAGCATGAGGGCATGTATAATCCTCTCTCCCCAATAGAATGGAAATATAATTGAAAATTATTTGGAAATTTAGTCTATTCTTAATCTTAAGAAATAGGGAGGGTTGAGAAAAAGAGAAAAATCTTTGAGCATAAAATATTACCAAAAATAGTACATTAATGTAATTCTCCAACAAAATTTTCAACAAAATTATATCACCTCTCCCTAAAATAAAATAATTAGTTCTAATATTTCTATAGAAATATGGACACAAAGACATCTTCCAAACTAATTAGTATAGCTGCTTTACTCATTTATTTTTTAAAAAAGAAATTAAACTGTATTTCATGAATTTTAATACAGAAAATATATTCACTGTAAAACTCACTGGAAAAATTATCCAAAATTTTCTTTCAAAACCCACTTAGCAAATAAAGCTCTTATCTACTCTTTTCACAAAGGAGACTAAATTTCTGTATTCCTTTGGCCTTTGAAAACAGCTAATTGAGTGAGATTCAGAATGAGATTCTTTCACAGTGTATCTAAATATTTGGCTTTAGGCCAAAATGGTACAGTTGTATGACCTTAGAAACAGAAAAATTAACCTTAAGTTAACCTTTTGAAATGTTTAAAAGTTATCTGAGATGCTTAATATTATTCTGTTCTCAAATTAAGTCACTTTCTGAAATATTAAAGAAACTTCAGGATTGTGGAGTAGCCCCAAATTCATGCTTTATGAAGAGAAAAAGGTGCAGGCTAGGAATTCTTTCCAATATTAAACCACTGGACATGTCAGGACATCAAAGATTCCTTCCATGGAAAAAGTGCTTAAGTTGAAAATACGAAGTCTATCTAATAAAACCAAAAGACATGAAAGAAGAAAAGACAAGACAATCTGAAGAGATGTTATAACCTGCTAATAACTCTATAAAAACTACTGACTACTTAACCAGCAAAAACAGAATCTGACTGAGAAAATATCTTGTTCAATTGTCTGAAGAGGGGATGAAGCACTTAGAAAAATAAAAATTTATGGAATTTAATTGGAAATAAAACTTGCTGGCCAATGTTAATAAAGAAGTAGTGGCATAGTCCATAGTATATTGACTAGTCAACAAGTAATTATATAGTCTACAAAATAGCATATTATATCTGTGGATTAACTGAACTTTAATGACAGCAATGGAAAGATCTGCATGTCTGTCTGTCAAGTCATGTTTAAATACAAGGAAGAGAAATTTCAAATTGACTTAAAAATATACCTGTAAAGGGACAGAGATCTATCAAAATCTTAGGAGAATCTGAACAAACCAGTCATGTAAATAGCATAACTTGGCCTATGAATTGATTTCTTGAGGGCGAGGTATCTATCCATATTCTAATCAGCTGTTGCCAGTTGTAGGCAGAGTTGTGTGGTATAAATAGGAGTACAACAGCAGGAAGGAAAGTAAGTTAGAAGTGAATGAAGAATGGATTTATTAGAAGGGAAATGAAAATGATTATAAGCTACTCCTTATGCTTGTCTTTCAAACATACCCTCTTTCAAATTTTCAATAATTCTCTCTCCTAATATGGTCTAATGACTACATTTATAACTGTGAAGACTAGACTAGACCAGAAAAGAAAATATGTTAAATGTAACATTACAAGAATTAGCACTTAAATTGGGATCCAATTGCAGTGTGTGTGGGGGGGGGGCGGGGGGGAGCACACCAACAAACAATTCTCAGACACCAGCAGAGTGTCCAAGAATTCAACACAATTCTGATATGATCTACCTGAAGAAAGCATTTCATTCCATAGGATAAGCATTCAGTCCTACAAGACCGTACCAACCCTTCACTCACTCACACATGTACATGCAGTTCAGACACCAGACGCAAACTCAGGTTACCTGTGCTTCTGACCAACTGGCCACATATTAAAGGTTCCATCCACATCCTCAAACTAAGAATGCCAATTGCAAATTCAAGTTCTCACCTGCACTTCTGACCAACTGACAGAGGTTCCCAAAACCCCCTCCTTGGATTTGATTAATTTGCTAGAATGGCTGACAGAACTCAAGAGAAACATGTTACTTTTCTATCACTGGTTTATTGTAAAAAGGATATAACTCAGGAATAGCCAAGTGAAAGAGATACATAGGGCAAGAAACACGGGAAGGGGAGTGGAGTTTACATACCCTCTCTAGGCATGCCATTCTCCAAATCTCCAGCACCACTCTCTCCAAATCTCTACTTATTCACCAACCTGAAAGCTCTCCAAACCCCAACCTCTTGAGTTTTTAATGGAGACGACATTAAGTAGGCATTAATTGGTTAAATTATTGGCCACTGGCAATTGATTCAATCTCTAGCCCCTCTCTTTTCCCAGGAAGTCAGGGGTTTGGAACTGAAAGTTTCAACCCTCAAATCACAAGGTTGGTTCTCTTGGCAAACAGCGCTCATCCTAAGGTTCTTTCTAAATGTCACCTCATTAACAAAATGCACATTTCACTCTAAATACTTAGGAAATTCCATGAGTTCAGGGCACCATGAGCCAAGAACTGTAAATGAAGACCAAATATTTTATATATCATAATATTGCAGTACTGTTTCTGGAAACCAGAATAGAATAGAATAGAATAGAATAGAGTAGAGTAGAGTAGAGTAGAGTAGAGTAGAGTAGAGTAGAGTAGAGTAGAACAGAACAGTATAGAATAGAATAGAATAGAATAGAATAGAATAGAATAGAATAGAATAGAATAGAATAGAATAGAATAAGAAATGTCATGGTGAATGGAACATTTATAATGGTTAATATTGTTTCTGGAAACTTTTATTTCTGTTTACACACACATATACACACACAACCCATACATATATATTTGCTAAAATATAATGTAAAATATTCTTAAATATCAATTTTTGAAATTTCTTTTCAGCATTCTCAGGGCACCAACTGCAGGCAGAAAGGAATTCCTGCAACACAATTACATAATGTGTTTCCTTTTGCCCCCTGAGCTAGATATTTTGGGACCTGTGTTTGTCCTTTTCATGCTGTAAGTTACTCAGTGCTCTGAAAATAAACATTCAATCTCACTATCCTTACATTTTCTATCCTTTTAAATCACCCTAAGATAGTAAATTTCCAAGCACCCAAAATAAACCACAGGCAACATAAAGTTTGTTGGCTTCCCATTTTCAGATACAGGGCATGTTTCATTCCCTTTACACAAAGAAATTCAATAATGAATCCAAGTATTTCATATTCTCTATGTCCCTTACTCCCCAGAATCATTCTCTGCCTTAGTCTCTACTCATGTCAGGATATGAACTTCTCAGTAGCCTAGGGCAAACAGAACAACCAATCCTTAGTAAGAATAGGGCCTAAAAGGCTGTGGAGAAACAGAATCAAAATTTTGTGCTCATTCTCTTAAGAGACAGATTTAATATATAAGATTCGGTATTTTTAAAATGCTGAATTTTATGCAATGGTTAATAAGAGAAGTCTCTGTAATTAATGTTAACCATTCCAGTGCCAAATAAGGTTAGGTAAAATCATAAAATGTAAAATCAAAATCAGTGAACATTTCCATCAGGAAATCCTAACCATATATTTCACCCACACCTTAGCAGTCAGGGACTAAAAGATATTATCTGAAAAACCAAGGATATAGAATATACAATCTATCACCTCTATCATAGCACTTAACTATATTATATAGAAATTCTCTGTGCACACCTTAGTAATCCTCATTAGATTATAAGTTTATTGGGCAAGGTCATAACTTATTCAGCTTTTTAAAAATAGAATGTCAAGCACACTGTAGGTGCTCTCTACTACTGTATATTCCATTTGCTGTATAGTATACTCAGTCTTAGGTAATCTGCTATATTTATAAGTCTTTAAATAATTTTTTAAAATATTATTATATATACATACCTGGACAAGGTGGAATGCAATTGACAATGAGTTAAGATTCTGAAGCTCAAAGACAAATCAGACAAGAATACTCCCATAAAATGTCCTATAAAAGAGCCATCCCCAATCTTTCTGGCACTAAGAACTGATTCTCCTATGGGTATCTAATGCCTAATGATCTGAGGTAGAGCTGAGGTGGTGATGCTAGTGCTAGGGAGCAACTGCAAATACAGATGAAGTTTGACTCACTCGCCACCTGCTCACTTCCTGCCTTGCAGGCGAACTGGTTCCTAACAGGCCATAGACCGGTACTAGTCCATGGCCTGGGGGTTGGAGACCCCTCCTGTAAAACACTGTTGATACTCTTTAGAGTGACTTACACAAGTATAATAGCACAACTAATCATTTCATATTTCAAATTTTATGAGTTTGTGATGTCTAAAGCAGCATATTACAGTTAATAAAAGGCAGAAAAGGTGAGGTTTGGGTTTCAATTCTATCACATGAAGCTCCATGGCTTCAGACAAATAACAACTTGCCCTTGTCTCAGCTTCCTCATTTATAAAATCAGGAATAATTAACCTTTATCTCATATAATATAATAATATAATGTATTTAAGCATGTAGCACATTATCTGAGACACAGTGAGTAATTAATAACTGTTTCGATGGTGATGATGATGATGATGATGATGAATACTACTACTAGTAGTACTACTACTACTATTAAAAAAAAGAAAAAGGAAAAGGAGGAAAAAAAATACCATGTTATATTTTAAAGTAGGGCAAACAGTTTGTTAAAGAACAGAACATGTGTAATAACTCTATGGAAATCGTTTATAGACATTCCATTAGAAAAAGTTTTAGGATCTATGACCACACCACCCTGAACATGCCTAATCTCATCTGATCTCAGAAGCTAAGCAGGGTCAGGCCTGGTTAGTATTTGGTTGAGAATACCAGGTGCTGTAGGCATTGAAAAAAGAAAAGTTGTAGGTATCAACATACATTGATATAAGAAAAATTGTTGGTACAAAAAAATTTATTGGTACAAATACCTTCTTTTTAGATTTAGCAGTAGCTTGTTTACAATTATATCTTTTTTCCCCTAAAGGAACACATAATTATATTTTTTCTAAATAAGATAAGCATTTCCAAAGGCCTAAAAACATGTCTTCAAAAGTGAAGTTATGGAACATTTGTATCCAAATTACCACCATGGTCAAAAGCATAGTGCAACAGTTTTGGCAACTATAAGTGAGACTGCAAAATCATCAGAAATTCCATAGATATGATAATATTCTTCCCTTTATTCATAACTTTGAAACTAGTAAGCTTATATTTATCTTAAAATTCAGGTGATTAGATAAATGTATTTCAAGTCAGAAAATGAAATGGAAACTGAAATGGTTCTAGAAAAAATTAAATATAGGCAATAATTTCAACAGATACTTCACAAAAGATATGTAAATGGACAATGAGCACATGGAAAGATATTCACAACCATTAATAATTAGTTAAATGCAAATTAAAACTATAATAAAAAATAATTTAAAAGTGAAATTGTAAGGACTTGCTTTACCAAGAAAATAAAGTACACAATTATTCCTTACAATCCAGATGCCTTTCTAAATCAGCATGCACAATAAAAATTATTAATAGACAAAGTTTTACAATTTACATCAGAAAGATTTAAGACGTGATCAATTATTTTGGGAGAACCCTTCTTAGCTTTTTCCTTCTTATCCAGATATTCAAAGAAACCAGCTGAGAAACTTGTGTAATAACTGGACATCTGTCATCAATAATAAGTCATTTAGAGTTCTCAGTCTATCCTCCTTACTCAGATATTTTCAAAGATTAAGGTCTAAATATGAGCCATATATTAGTCAGTTTTGCTGAAGTGACAAACAATAATCCCCAAATCTCAGTGGTTTACAACAATATTTGTTTTTCACTTGCATTGTACATATGTTATAAATTAGCTGTGGCTCTGCTAAATGGGTCTTCTCATTCTTGTACCCTCTTAGGCAATCTACTCTCATTGCAGAAAGTAAGAGCAAGAGAGGTGGCTTCTTCCCAAGAGCTTTGGAATATTACATCTGTTCATCTGCAACATAAAGAGAGCAATAAAAGACTCGAAAGCAAAAGTCTTGAAGCCAATATAAAATCTAGGTAATAAGCAACCAAGAGCTTTTAAAGTAAAACAAATTTGCTGGATTTAGAAAGAAATTTACGATATAAAAAGAATTACCATAGCATGAAATTATTATTTTTGAGGGTGCAAGAGGATTATTTTCCTGTTTCCTCTCTGCCAGTACTTTCCTATTTAAAATAAAAATAAATAGTATAAGAAAAAATGAATATCTTCTTGCCTATGACATCAATCAGAAAGCAAAATATTAATGGAAATGAAAGTAGAGACAAGAAAGAAAGAAAGAAAGAGAGAGAGAGAGAGAGAGAGAGAGAGAGAGAGAGAGAGAGAGAGAAAGAAAGAAAGAAAGAAAGAAAGAAAGAAAGAAAGAAAGAAAGAAAGAAAGAAAGAAAGAAAGAAAGAAAGAAAGAAAAGGAAGGAAGGAAGGAAGGAAGGAAGGAAGGAAGGAAGGAAGGAAGGAAGGAAGGAAAGAAAGAAGGAAAGGAGAGAGGGAGGGAGGGAGGAAGAGAAAACAGTGTATACAGTACATAGAACAGCAAAGTAAACAAGAAAAACAAGCTACAAGAGACAATATATGGAAGAAATGTCATTTTCTCAAGCCTTGGGAGATCTCCAGTAAAGTAAGTCTTTGAAGAATGGGTCAAAACTGGAGGAAATGAGCTCAATTAATAGAGGGAAAGAATGGTATAAAATAAATTGTGTATTATGAAACTCCAGCCCTGTTACATATAAAACCAAAATTTTAGACTAAAAAAAAAAAAAATCACAGAAAAATGATCAAATTAAAAATCACTTGTTGGAATATATACTACACATAAAAGTTACTTTCAAAACTGTTCTCAAAAATCTATAAGACATCAACTTTGCTTTCAGTTAATTTTCAAAAATTAATATCAGTAATATATTTTTCCTTTTTTAAAGAAAAATGTTAATGCAACAATAAAATTCTACTTTCCTTTTATTCTGAATTTCCATGCTTGTTAAAGGAAAATTTCCTTCATTGAAGTGAAGAATTGAAGGACAGATTTGTTCAATATTTGAAACATAAAGAAGAAATTGAATATATATACTCATTGAACCTAAAACTTTAAAGAGTAGCTGCTAGCATCATTGCTCAATATAATGTACTTGAATAATTCATCATTAAAGTCAATTATACATACAGCAAATTAATGCAAAAACTCATCTTCACTTGACTTAATGAAACTCTTAAAATACCAGAGCTTTCAAAATGATTTCAAGGAAAAACAGCAAACATCATGCAAGTTAAATTCAAAATCCCAATGGGAAATTTGAAAAAAAATTGTCTCCTTACTGATATTCATTTTTTACTGAAAATTTCTACAAGAGAAGTCTGAAAAAGTAAAATTAGATTTGATTACCTAAGATGTTTTTCATAAAGTCACTTTGGAGAATCTGAGAGCAATATTTTCTGATTATTATCCAGTTAGTAATAATTCTTACATGTTTTTCAAAGCTATCTTTACAGAAATTTTGCCTATGAAAAAAATTAAAAATAATTTATATTCTATAGTACTTAGGTACCAAAAGCAAAATCACGGCCCACACAAAAAAATAAATAAATAAATAATAAATAAATAAATAAATATGTACATATATGTATGTGTATATATACATACATATATATGTGTGTGTGTATATATATATATGTATATAGTGTGTGTGTGTGTGTGTGTGTGTGTGATGATGAAAAACAATCTTTTAAAGAAAAATTTTTCTCCTAAAATTATTATTTATTTGGTTACTTAAAAAAAATTTCACAATGGACTAATGGTTACCATAGAAGAGGGTGTGGGGGGGAGGTAGACAGGGGGGGAGAAAATTTAAATCATTTCTTCAGTTTAATTAATTAATTAATTATTTTAAAAATTTCAAACATCACATAATGACTCCTCTGGTTCAAGATGGCATCCTGAGAAAACAGATTTATTTCTCTTCTTGTTGTCCTAATCTAATTATATAAAAAGGAACAAAAGAGAAGAAATATACACAAGTTCTGAAAACTGTAGGAGGAACTAGTTATTTGTGGAATACCCACCATAAATTCAAAACCTGTTCTAAGGTCTATGGATACAAGAGAAAACAATTTGGATCTGGTCTCCGCTCTCACAGAACTTTTATTCAGGTGTGAAAGTTATAAAGACATTTATAAATGAATAGGAAAAATATCAAGATCACAATAGGGACCACACACAGAATTACCAAGTGAGTGCAAGGTACTTGGAAGCTATATCAGATGAGGTACTCTGAAAAGTAGAGACACCAAAAGCTTTAGCACCAAAACTGAGGCCTGGATAACCATGAGTTGAACAAAAGGAGTGTACACTAAGCAGAGGTAACAGGTCTACCTAGATTCCTAGGGTAGGGATAAGATGGGTGTGCTTGAGTAACAGGAAGAAGGCTACTATACCTGGACTATACTCAATGAGGGGAAGAGAGGTACGAGTGTGATCAAAGCGGAAGCAAGAGCCAGATAATATCTGCTCTTTAGGTCAGAGAAGAGTTTAGCTTTATTCTAAATGTAAAGAAAATCTACTGAACATTGGCACAATTGCATTTTAAAGTCATGGGAACTCCTGAGGTCACCTGGGGAATGTGGACAGATGAAAAGGGGAAAACTGAGCCCGCCAGCACTCGGTGTACTTGTGAAGCAATGGAGGAGGAAGGGGCTGAGAAAGAAGCCAAAAAGGAACTGGCAAGAAGAGAAAAAGTACTAGTGATGTCAATCCAATCACAGACCTACAATCACAAATTGGAAAGGACAACCAAAAATAACCTATTAGAACAAAAAAAAATGGACAAGAATAAACAAGAACAAATGATTTTAGAGGTAGCATATAATTCAGAAAATTAGAGGAAAACAGAAAAACCCACTATTCAAGGGGATTTTGATTATCTCTATTATACCTTGCACTCAGAAAATAACTGCTCATGGTTAAAATAAAATGATTGATGAACTAATTTTCTTTAAAGTAAATAACAAACTAAAACAAAAAGTCAAGGAAATATTCCGGAACACAGAACGGAATCATCCTATAAACAAAGCACATAGACCATTGAATGATAATTACAGAATAAAACTAAGTACTATAAACTAAGGAACAAACTCAGGTGCTTACAGGGAAAGGGGGTAAAGTAAATGCATCAAAGCAAATGGGAAGAAATGAACAGAAGCTTCATCTAAAGAAGGAAGTTATTACACTGCTGCAACCAATTACAAACACACAGAAATGTGGTCCCAACAGTACCAGCTCTTCCATTTTTCTAGAAAAACAAAGGTAAATATTCACATGAAATTTTTTTTTTGACATATTAGCTATTAATTCAGTTTCCTTTAAAAATAAAGAGTTGCCATGTGGATCAGACCTAATACTTCTGAATACCTAGATATGGCCCTCTGGCCACCAGTTTCCAACTTATATAATTTGAACCCAAATTATGTAAAAGTAGGGTGAAGCTGGCAGAATTGGAGAAAGAAGAGGGGAAAAGAGAAGGAAGGAAGTGTAAGGGCACTGATTTCCTCTTCTTTGCTAGGAGTCGAACGATACTGTCTCAAGTCTATGGGTCAGGAAATACAAACAAGTACAATTTAAACTTTTACTTAATAAGAGAATTAAAATATAATAACATAATTTAAAAATTGAGAGAAAGAGTGAGGAGAAAAATGTTGGCAAAGTAAATGAACTCCATTTCTTATCAATAGTAGAAAGTCTATCACTACGGCTTAATTTGATAATCGAGAAATAAAGTGTAACCATATAATTTTTCTAGTTCACTTAGTTTCTTTTTTCTTTTTTGTAACCATATTATGTAGAGTCACAGAGACAACCACTGCAGGAGCTTAAATCAGAATGTCAAAAGATGCTAATTATGAGGAAGGAGGAGGAAGAGTTAGGAAAAAGTTAAGACACTAAAGATACTTTAGCTTTTAATTATATGCCATTTCGGAAAGTTTAAATTTTTTTTTTCCATACACATGTATTACTTTTCAAATAGAACAACATAAGAAAGCATTGAATGTAGATATGGATTTTTATTATTATCTTTGAACAAAATGAGTATGTTTATCTTAGATGAAACAATAATACCTATTCTGTTTCTAATATAACGTCTCTTAGACAAGTTATCAAAATTCAACCTGAGACCAACTTAAAAAAAAAATTCTAATATCCAAGTGTTTTCTCTAGTCAGAAATTAAAATTCTACAATCCCATGAGATTTTCCTCTTTGTCCTGGCTGACAGGAAAGTTAGAGCCAAGATCAGTGCTCCAGTTCTAACATTCACCTACCTTGGGTGTCTATTCACCTCATTCCCTCTGCTATATTTAAATGACGTCTTTTAATTTCTCTCCCTAATTGCCTTATTTTGCATTATGTGTAATCTCACAAGCCACTTCAAATCTTTTAAGAAACAGGCAAGATGTAAATTCCAAGTAGAGAAGATAAAACAAAAAGTTATAAAATGAGAAAATTTAGAAACTTCTCTGGTGATCTAAATGTAACCTTTTTAGTTAAAAATTTGTAAAACAGAGAAATTTCTAACGAAAACCACAAAATATAAAACTTTTCTAAGACATAGACTATTTAAAAACCCACAAAATGAAAAATAGTAACAGTGTTCATGTGTAATTGTATATTCATTAGTAAAAAAATTACAAATAAGCAAAATCAATATAATAATTCTAAATACTTTTTCAAAGTCACAATAAATTCTACTTTTATTATTTTTAAAACCATAAAAATATGTTAAAATTCATTAATACTATTATACATTTTTATATATAACCTATATTACACATATGCACATATATCCTCTTCATTTTTGAGGACCATTTTTTATATTTGAGTTAACTAGAGTTCATTTCTTTGGCGCACACACTCTTAATAGGTTCAATACCTAAATAAGTTATTTTATTGTTTTTCCCTAAGGTAAGAAACATGCTATAAGTATTTTGTGGATCATTTTATTTTTAATTACTTGTGCTGTTTCTTATATAAAAAGTTTAATAGGGAGAAGTTTAGATTTAGTTTTCTGTCCTAAGGTTATAAAACCAGAACTTTTTACTAACAATATTCTAATTAATAAAATATTAGCTAATGATTTACATGATTGAAAAAAAGAATTATCCAAATGCAACTGCTATTTTTAAAAGACTATAGCCACTTACTGCTATTGCCATTTTTCTCAGAAAACCTGATTTGATTCTCATTCACTATGTTACAACTAAAAATAGATTAGCCGAGCTTAGAAAAACTCATCATTATTCAATGCTTCTCTTTAGCTAGAACAATTCCAGTCCTATTCTGGCAAGTTCAAGAAGCACTTCCTCTGTAGAAATTTGAAACTTTGGCTTGGGTTTAAATTCAAAAACTAAATTGCCCTTATATTTCTTCTGATTAGTCTTACAAACAATGGTATAAAAGTCAACCAGACTATGCAATGATATATCATATCATTGTTTAACAAGATGATAAAATCATCAAATTAAATCAACTATACTTAAGTTCAATTTTTTTAGGTAATATAGATTGGTTCTATTATAAGCTACAGTAGTAGAAAAAATAATGCAATCCAGGATACTCACAAATGTATATATTATTCACAGTATCTCCACATGTAAAATTTATTTCTTAGAAAATTCAGATTAATAGAAACTAAAGAATGTATGAATAAAACAATAAAATATATTTATACTTTTACATTCTACTGTTTAGCCTATCAAAATTATATGGTACCATCTATAAAAACATTCTATGAATAAAACATCCTATGAATCTTATATTTTGTTAGGTGCCTAAAATGACTGATAACTGTTTTTAGTCTTTCTTTGACAATAACAAATCAGTCATCAATGGCTATAAAAGTTGCGAGTTAGAAAAATCAATATTTGAAAGATATCAGTTTCTCCCTGGCATCCTCTCTGGCCTCTCCTCCTATCTGGGGCTACCAAAACCCCACATTTTTCTCAACCCCAACCCAACATCTTGAACCAATTCTGATCTTAAGCACAGTCAGGCCTATTCTAACATTCTGAAATTTATACGATTATTGGTACTATTAATCTTGCAATTCAGAATTTTTTAGATTTTCCTACCTATCCTTGAATTTTAGTTCTTACTGCCCTGTATGGTTTTCTGTTTCTATCTGTTTGTTCCTTAATTTGGTTGACCACGATACTATGGGTTTGACTTGGATTCCACGCCTGGATACTAACTCTTGACTATACACCTAGCCTCGGTTCCTGTACGCAGCTTCCTCTAAGAGGGAAGGATTAGATAATAAGGGAAGCAGATCAATTAGGGATTTTTGTCCATTACTGATAGACTTCAAGAGATATCCATTCAAAATTCTTTGCCCAGCCTTCTCTGAGCAGGAAGGACTGGATAATAGAAGACTAATTAGAAATTTTGACCACTCTTGTTAGACTCCCAAAAATTTATGACCTTGAATGTAAGTAAATCACTTAGCTGGTAAGTGAAGTCTAGGAATCTATGTAGCAGGCACAACTCAATATATTTGTGTTATTCTCTTTCCTTGTGATTGTGTGCAAAGTCTGTCTGATTGGGTGCTATAATTCTTGTGGCAGATCATATGTCTCAAAAATGGCTATAATGATAGCTCTCATTTCACACATTCTTGGTACTTTCCCATTAAGATGTGGAATCTACTATCCACCTCCTGAATCCAATCTGGCTCTAAACTACTTTAACCAATAGATACGGTGGAAGTGATTCCATAACAGTTTCAGTATAGTCTTCAATTACCTGAAAGAGCACACTCTGTACATCTTGAAAGTCAGCTACCACATTAGACAAGTGAGTACTTTGCACCACCATGCCATAACAAGCCCAAGTCATGCAGAAGCTGGAAAATAAGGCATAGGCTGGACAGAGAGAAGCCAGAGAGCTCAAAAACACTAGATGTGTGGAAGAAAAAAAAGAAAAAAGAAAAAAAAAAGCTTTATTGACCAGTTCACCCACTAGAGCTTTTAAATGATCGAGTCCAGTTGCTATCTGAATGCAATCAAACAAGAGACCATAAGTGAGAATTTACCACTTGAGCCCAGTCAACCACGGAATCATGGAAAATAGTAATAAATTCTTGTTTTAAGTCACTATTTTCAGGGGTAATTGTTACATAGATAAGCAAAACTGTGGTATTCATGAATTTAAGTTTTAAAAAGTCTTTGTTGTCAGCTTCTACAAGGCTTTATTGTATACGCATGGATTAAAAGACTTAAAATTGCAACTTCCCAAACAATGCTCTAAATATAATGCCACTAAACAATATATAAAGGGACAGTCATCAAAAGATTATTTAGAAAAATAACATGGAACAATAAATTTCAGTGGCTTTCAACCTTCCTCAGCTGAAATACACCCGAGGGATACAGCATACTACCATTAATTGCACTTGATTCACTACTCTAGTAAAAACTACATGTGAGAAAAGAAGCTTTATGGAATGGGGAAAAGAAGTCAACAACAAGATTTTTAGCTTGAAAATACTCCCCAACTTTGATATTAGCTCCTCCATCATTGAATCGTCATATTAATAAAAATTAAAGCGTATTCACATTTCCTTATCCATAGTGAGCTATGCTTAGTGAGTTTGAAAAGGAACTTATCAGTGATACTCATTTATATAATTTCTTAATAAGGTGGTAGTCATTTTTAAACCAAACTTTGAGACTTTCTCAAGCTCCATATATTATGAAATGTAGTTTATGAAACTGTGATATTAATAATCCCAGTTCTACTACTTACAAAGTTCTACAATCCTGTACAAATTATTTAATCTTTGTGCCTCAGTTCCCTCATCTGGAAAAATAGAAATAATAGTAACTACTTCTTAGAGCGGTAAGGAATATTAAGTGAAGTAATAAAGCACTATACCAACTTCTGAAAATAGTAAGTACCATTAAAAATATCCTATAGATTATTTAAAATATTTACCACCCTCAATAATAATTGAAAATATTTTTTTAAACATGTATTTCTCAACCAGCCTATCATAGCTCTTTGATCTCAGTGTTTAAAGATAAAAAAAAAAAAATCCCTGAGGAAAAATTGTATGCCTTTATCTCTAGGAAGACATTCAGCTATCAGTCACTTTAAAGTGTTGAACTGCATACCCTAAAAATTCATATGTTGAAGTTCTAACACCCAGAACCTCAGAATGTGGCCTCATTTGGAAATAGAGTCATTGCAGATGTAATTAGTTAAGATGAAGTCATACTGAAGTAGGATGGGCCCCTTATTTAATATGACTGGTTTCCTTATGAAAAAAAAAAGGGGAGGGGGGTGAATTTGGAGATAGACACACACGCACAAAGGGAGAACATTATGTGAACAGGTAGAGACAAAAAACACCAAAGATTGCAACCAAACCACCAGAGGCTAGGATAGAGACATGGAACAGATTCTCCCCTTTGATCCTCAGAAGCATTCAACTCTGCTAAAATCTTAATCTCAGACCTGTTGTCTCCAGAACTGAAACAACAAAATTCTATTGTTTAAGCCACCCAGTTTGTGGTACTTTGTTATGGCAACTCAAGGAAACTAATACAGTCACTCTCTGGATCAGTTTATCCTCAGGTTACAGTCATGTTAAACTTAAATTTGATTCCATTTGGTTTCTATTTATTTTCCCTTTTCCACTCTTCATATTTGTTACATCTCTTTAATAGATGAAGTAACCTCTTGTCTTAATGTTTCTTCTTGTGATACTCTTTCAAGTTCTTTCACTACCTTGGTTTCTTTTCTCCTAATATATTCCTAAATATAGCCTGGTGCCTAAAACTGAAAATGGCATATGGTCTGGCTAATGCAAAGTAGAGCAAAGCATGAATCACCCTTGTTCCAGACACGATTCTTTCAAATGACACAGCTCAAGGTGGCAATTTTGGCAGCCACGTTAAACTACTTACCCACATTAAATGAAAATCTTAGTTTCCACATATGCTTCTCCTAAGTCATATATTCTGTATTTTGTTCTTGTCACAGCTGATAGTTGCTTTTATCCAATGATAAAACTTTAATGTTTATTTCTGAAGAACTTCATTTTGTTGTTCTGCCATATCCTTTTAGCATATCAAGTATGACTTGGACCTAATTCATTCATTTAAGTCACTAGTAAAATTGTTGAAATGTGCAAGGCAAGAACAGATCCCTAAGCCACATTACCAGAAACTTTCTCCAAGCCAACCTTTATCTGTTAAGTATTAAACTGAGATATGTCTTATCAATTAGTTACCAAGAAACATAGCTATACTAACACCAAGCCCATAATCTCATCACAGCTTAAAGAAACTTTCAATTACTTTAATAAAATCCAGATAAGCTTTATATTTACAATTCCTCTGATCTACCAGCCTAGCAAGTCTGTCAAAAAAAAAAAAAAAAAATGAAGCTACTCTAGCATCACCTGTTCTTGGAGAAACCAGGCTGACTCTGTGTGATCCCTGCTAAGTAATGTAACACACTTCTTCATTTCTTGAGAAATTGGCTTTGAAATTTAGCTAAAATTATATCCAAATTCATTATGTGGCTTTCTCTTCATAAATTTAAATGAACTCCAAAGTCTAATATATTTAATATAATCATGATAAAATTAAATCTTAGTTCATTTTAGAAAATCAATCTGAAATTGCCTAAAAGATGAAAAAATGTTTTCAATGAAAAATATATTTCTGCTTTATAGTACTGCAGTAGTTTCAATCATGTAATAAGAAGGTATCAAACATGCTTTGGAAAAAATAAAGTGATTTATCTCCGAATTGAATGAGTGACTTAAAACTTCAGTGCTGCTTTCCTACTAGAGAAACAGAGTGTTTTATCTTGATCTTACTTCTAATCCTTCATTTACAACTTTTCCTTGGATGTTACTTGGCTCACTCCCTCAGCTCCTCCTAAGATTTTGTTTAAAAGCTCCCCTGCCCTCTCTCTGGAAAAAAAAAAAGACTCTATCACTTTCTATCCCTTTCTTTTATTTTCTTTAGAACACATTCACTGCATTATGTTTTATATTTGCTTGTTTATTTATATATATTCTGTCTCTTTTGCTAGAAGATAAACTGCACAAAGTAGGAAATTTATCTTATTTTCACAGCTATATACCCAAGGTTTAGAAGCATGCCTGGCACATAGCAAGCTCTCAACAAATATTTGTTGAATGATGAATGAAAGAATGCACAGAAATCCCAATGATATTTGTTAAATAAACACTTGACAACAAGCGTAGTAAGAGAAGAGGGTGGAAAAAATGAGACAGTCAAAAACCATATCACAACTGAAAGAAAACTCTTTGAAACATGTTACAAAATTAATTAAATGTAAAATAGTTTAGTTAAAAATAATTCCAAAAACTTTTTAGTTTGATGTAGTCCCATTTATTTTTTCTTTTGTTTCCCTTGCCTAAGAAAATGTATCAGAAAAAAAAATTACTAATAGCAATATCAGAGAGTTTACTGCCTATGTTTTCTTCTAGAAGTTTTATGGTTTCAGGTTTTACACGTAAATCTTGAATTCACTTTGAGTTTATTCTTGTAATACATCGGATAAGGGATTATTATGCAAAATTTATAAAGAACTCATATAAATCAACAACATAAAACAAACAATTTAATTTAAAAAAATGTGCAGAAGCCCTGAATAGATATTTCTCCAGAGAGGTCATACATATGGCCAATAGACATATGAAAAGATGCTCAAGATAACTAATCATCAGGGAAATGCAAATTAAAACCACAATGAGATATCGCCTAACACCTGTCAGAATGGCTATCATCAATAAATAATAATTTAAAAAAAAGTGTTGGTGAGGATGTAAAGAAAAGAGAACACTTATACTCTGTTGTTGGGATTATAAAATGGTACATCCACTATGGAAAACAGTTTGGAGGTTCCTGAAAAAATTAAAAATAAAACTACCTTTTAACCCAGCAATTGTACTTTCTAGGTATTCATGCAAAGAAAAGCAAAACACTAATTCATCAAGATTTATGCACCTCTATATTTATAGCAACACTATTCACAATAGCCAAGATGTGGAAGCAACCTAAATGCTCATCAATAGACAATTGGGTAAAGAAGTTATAGTACATATATACATTGGACTATTAGACACACACACACACACACACACACACACACACACACACACACACACAAATGAAATCCTGCCATTTGTGACGCCATGGATGGACCTAGAGGGTATTATATGGAGTGAAATAAGTCAGACAGAGAAAGATAAATATCATATAATTTCACTTATATGTGGAATTTAAGGAATGAAAGAAACAAATTAAATGAAAGCGAACTCACAGATACAGAAGACAATCTGGTAGTTGCCAGAGGGAAAAGAGGTTGGGAGGGCTGGGTGAAAAAGGTGAAGGGATGAAGAAGTACAAATTAGTGGTTATAAAATAGTCAAGGGGACATAGAGTACAGCATAGGGAATATAGTCAATAGTATTATAATGGCTATATGTAGAGACAGATGAGAGCAGAAGTAATTGGGGGGGGTCACTTTATAAACTATATAAATGTCTAATCAATGTACTATATACTTGAAACTAATATAAATTTTTTAAATTAATTTCAATATTTTAAAATTAATTTTCAATTGCAGTTGACATATGATATTAGTTTCAGGTGTACAACATAGTGATTAGACATTTACATAATTTATGAAGTGATCACCCTGACAAATCTAGTATCTATCTGACACCGTACATAGTTATTACAACATTATTGACTATATTCCTTATGCTATAGTTTACATTCCCATGAGCATTTCATAACTACTAATTTGTACTTCTTAATCCTTTCCTCTTTTGCACCCACTCCTTCAAAACCCTCCCATCTGGCAACCATCAAAATACTCTCTGTATCTGTAAGGCTGTTCCTGTTTTGTTTGTTTTGTTCTTTAGATTCACATGTAAGTGAATCATATAGCATTTGTCTTTCTCTGTCTGATTTACCCCATTTAGCACATACCCCTCTAGGTGCATCCATGTTGTTGCAGATGGCAAGATTCCTTTTTTTCTTTAATGGTTGAGAAATATTCCATTGTATATATGTACCACCTGTTCTTTCCCTATTCATCCACTGATGGACACTCAGATTGCCTCCATATCTTGGTTATTGTAAATAATGATGCAGTGAATATATGGACCCACATGTGCCTTAAAAGTAGTAATATATTGGGTTTCTTTAGGTAAATATCCAAAAGTGGGATCACTGGCTCCTTTGTCTCTTGTTTGAGCCTTTGTTGCAAAGTCTGTTTTGTTTGGTATAAGTATTACTACCTCAACTTTGTTTTGTTTTGCTTGCATTTTTATGAAATACCTTTTTCTATCCCTTTACTTTCAATCTGTGTATGTCTTTCAATCTGAAGTGAGTCTCTTATAGGCAGTATATGTACTGGTCTTGTTTTCTTATTCATTCAGCCAACCTATTTTTGATTAGAGTATTTAATTCATTTTCATTTAATTATAGATAGATATGTAGTTTTTGCCATTTTATTATTAATATATTTGATCTCTTCTTCTCCTTGTTCTATTCCAGCATTCCTCGTAGTAATAGTATGGTGTTGATGAATTTCTTTAGGTCTTCTTGTCTGGGAAGCTCTTTTCTGTCTTTCGATTCTAAATGATAGCTTTGCTTGGTAGAGAAATCTTGGTTGTAGGCCCTTACTTTTCATCACTTTGAATATTTCATGCCAGTCTCTTCTGGCCTGCAAACTTTCTGCTGAGAAATCAGCTGACAGTCAATGGAAACTCCCTTGTAGGTACTTTTTTCTTCAACTCCTGTCTCTTGCTACTTTTAAGAGTCTCTCTTTGTCTTTAATCTTTAATATTTTAATTATGATGTGTCTTGCTGTGAGCCTCTTTGAGTTCATCTTGCTTGGGATTCTCTGTGCTTCCTGGGCCTGTATATCTATTTCCTTTGCCAGGTTAGGGAAATTTTCCATCATTATTTCTTCAAATAAGTTTTCAATTCCTTGTTTTCTCTCTTCTTTTTCTGGTACCCCTATGATGTGAAATTGGTATACCTGATGTCCCAGAAGTTTCTTAAACTAGGGTTCCCCTACCTCTGCACCATGGACCAATACCAGTCTGCAACCTGTTAGGAACCAGGACACAGCCAGAGGTGAGTGGTGGATGAGCAAGTGAAACTCCATCTGTATTTGCAGCTGCTCCCTAGCACTAGCATCACTGCCTCAGCTTCACCTCAGATCAGCAGGCATTAGATTCTCATGTTAGTACTGGTCCTTGGTGCCAAAAAAGATGGGGACCACTACCTTAAACCCTTCTCATTTTTTTTGGATTCTGTTTTCTTGTTGGCTGTTCCGATTTGGTGTTTTCTGCCACCTTATCTTTCCAATCGCCAATTTGATCCTCTGTTTCATCTAATCTACTGATTCTCTCTAATGTATTCATTTCAGGTTTTATATTCTTCATTTCTGACTGATTCTTTTTTATGTTTTCTATCTCTGTTTTTATGTTTTTAATCTTTCTTAAAGTTTACACTGAATTCAGCTACTCTTTCTCTAAGTTTATTGAGTAACCTTAAATCAATGTTTTGAAGTCTGCATCTAGTAGAGTGCTTGTCTCCATTTTGTTTAGTTTTTTTTTTTTTTCTGCAGCTTTGTTCTGTTCTTTCATTTGGAACATGTTTCTCTCCCTTTTACCTCTGAGCTCCCATCTTTGCCTTGTTGAAATTTATTCCCATACATGTATCTTTATTGCCTATGCTATGAATTATCCTTTATAATCGGAAGAATAAATTATTTAAATGAGTAATTTAAATAAGCACTTATTTAGGTTTAATTTTAGTTTTGAACTTCTTTCTTGGTTTATATTATTAGCACTGTGTTTAACATTTATTAGAAATACATAGTGGCAGCCCCCCTCCCCGACCCATCAGTAAATGCTTAAGATGGAAACTCGATTCACAGGTGGCAGCATTCTGGTAGCAGAAAGGAAGTGGGAGGTGGGGAGGTTGTGCTGGTGGCCTGGTTGCATCTGCACACCTTGTCCCTGCAGGGTCTGGATGGGCAAATTGGGTACGACAGGTCCGGCAGGGTGGCAGTGATTCCAATGAGAAACCGCGGTCCCCCATGAGGCTGTTGGTAGCTGACTGTGCCTGAGCCTGGCATTGGTGTGGCTGCCTCAGAGGATGTCTCTGCAGAGCCTGCTCACGTTCCTTGTATGTGAACAAGATAAGATACATGGCCTGGACAGTTGGCACATGTGTGGCAAGAAGGAGAACCACCAGTGGTGTGTGTGCAACATAGAGAGAAATTGTTTAAATCCCAGGCTGTGTTCAGAGTTACCCCGATTAAGGAACACAGATCTTTTTAAACAACAGCATTGAGAAATCAGGCTGGCTACTTACTGTTATATCATTTTTTGTATGTTATCTGTTTTTAGCCTGTTTATGCCTAGAACATCTATCAATGGGTGGCGAGGAAGAGACTCAATGTTTGTGTTTTCACCAGATCAGATTCAGAGACTGCTTAAAATTAATCTAGACTGAAAAACCCATAGACTTCTTGATTTAGGTGGTAGAGATGGAGAAGGCACAAAAATTATGAGCCCTCATTTTGAAGAAATTTATGCCACTGAGTTGTCCGAAATTATGATATGGTAGCGTAAGAAGAAATAGAATGCTTCATGTAAGTGAATGGCAGAATACCAGGTTCCTGTATGATCTCAACAGTTGCTTGAATTTGCTGTGATTGGCTCCCAACTTTGCTAAAAGACATCAGAGTGTCTTGGAACTAACTGGAGGCAGGGTCATCCTTTACCTAGTCTTACTCTTTCATTCCTGTGTGGAGAACATAGGTGGCAAGTGGGTGAAACCATCAGAAATTTTGGAAATCAAGGGATAGAATTAGGAAAAACAAATGAATGACTGAAGTTTTTAGAAAAGCTGTTTTTATTTTTTTATCAAAGTTTTCACAAGACTGCCATGCCCATGTGAAGGAGACATGTACAATGACAACTATGTTCTAGGTGATGCCATCTTTGTTCTCAAACCAATATAAGCCCTCAAGACTGGAGTCTTCACAGCCTACCCCAAGAGTGTATCCTGTGGAAAAGGGCCTGCATTCTCCACTAAATTAAGGGAGGGCTTTTGGGGACTTTTATTCCAAGCACCAAGCAGGAAGTTGAAAAACCAAAATACTGATGATTTCTTTGTACTGTATAAAAAGAATAATTTTAAAAAATGAAAACTCAACTCTTTGATCATTTTTATCAACTCTTACTCAGTAATGCAGGTCTCACTCCAATTATGGAAGATATTTTTTATACTTAATTGCAGTGGGGACTAACTCCCAGTCAAAGCAATAGTCATGACTTCATACGGAACCAATAAATATGGATTGTTTTTAATAAAATGAAGACTGGCCAAAAAAAAATAATAAAGGTGTCTATTCAGTTGCAAAAATTGGTTATAAGGTATAACCACTGATACCCTTTCATGTTTAGAAATTCTGTCATTATTCAAGAAAATGTTTTTAATCATGCTAATAAGCTTTTTTTTTTTTTGATAAAAAAAAAAAGAAAAGAAAAGAAATACATAATATCTTTGAACAAGTAGATACTTAATGACTATCACTCTCCTACAGACCAGGCCTGAAAGTTCTATGGTTCATTCAAAGAAAAAGAAAATGTACTATTAAAGATTTGAACAAACTCTAAAAAAAATTAAACTTTTCAAAGAAATATGGAAGAACACACAGAATTTACTTTAATGCACTGTTGAAATCGAACTAACCACCAAATTAATGACTAAATAAGCAGCTGATGAATATATATGATATTTATTAACAAATTATGCTTAGTGGCAAGTAAACAACTAACTAATACATTACAATGTAAATGTACTTAACCACTTATGAAATACTCCCACATAGTTTAAACTCCAATATACATTAGTAGTTACCATTTTTAGAATTTAAATTTCTCCAGAATGCCTTCAGCCTTGCATTAGCAAAAGAGTTCTTAAAAAGTTGATCTTTAAAATCAGCTCTCCAAGACAGTAGAGCACTCTCATTCTTTGTCATTTACCATTCACAGAAAAGAGATGGCAGGAAGAGCATTAGGTATGGAAAAAGAGATATGAGGTCCAGAGCACTAGGGCAGTCAACTGGTTGCTATGAGACAAAAATCTACTGTTGTCCCACTTCTAATCCCTTTTCTCTCCATCTTCACTGGGAATTTCAAAAAGATATTGGCTGATCCTTGCGTTTTAGACAATTCTGTAGGAAGCCTGAAGGAGTCTAGTTGTTCACAGACCCCACTTCAAAAGACATTGTGATAGAATGATACTGAATAGTGACTGCTTTAGAATTAAAGAGCATGTAGGGATATGAATATAAAAATGCCTTCACCCTTAGACTTCTTTATAAACCAAGTCATAACTGTAAAACTCAGTACAGAATGAAGCTCACATTTTCTATGCTGCAGCAAGGAGTAAACATGTGGGAGAGTTTATAGCTATTCAGTTCTTTCTGAGCATCACTTTGATTGATGTTAGTACATTAGCGCATGTAAGTAAGTTTTAAAGTAAGAAAAAAAATCATAATAATGGTTCTGCTATTGGCTATTTTACTCAACTACAGCAGAAAAGAGAGGGAAAATTATTTGGATTGAAAAGTTCTGAGGAGAAAACATATTTACTCAACTATAAAGTCTGTTTCAAAGTTTTCTTATTTTAAGACATCATTATTGATCAGGCTGTGTTGATTTTGCCTTTTGGCAAACTTATTTAAAGAAAGACATTTCAGTTGCTGTAATCTAACATTTACCACTGTAGTTTACATTTAACATATTGTAGTTATTTTTAAAGTTAATTTTATTTTGTCATGTTGAGATTTTATTTTTCTTTTCATTTGATCTTGTCTATTCTAAAAGTCCCTCATTTAAGATTTACAGAACAAACCATTCTTTTTTTGAGAGCCTATAAAACAATAACATAAGAAGAAAATAATGAGCTCAAAGAGAGATGAGGAAATAAATACTAGAGAAGATTGGACTGATACCACACATGAAATAAAATGGCAATTAAAAAAAAATGGCAAATTTTAATTTCTCAGCCTACTAAAGAAATTGATATGCTGCCTATTTTAACTGATCTTTATGGTTCTGAATCAAAATTCCTCAGAATACTCTAGAGAAAATTCAACCCAAATGTTATTACAAAAGTAAAAAGTAATAATAATTAGTAAAAGATTTGCCAAAGAGAATAGTACAATCTCTTCTTGGAAAGGGGAAAGGCTTATGGTGCATTTTAATTATACTTTGCTTGCTAACACAATGTATCTCACTTATTTGAAAATTATATAGGTTGTATGGATTTTTTTCATGAATAAGACTTTTTTTGATGGAAAGTGAAGTCATAATGGTATAAGGGTCTCCATGAGTTTATCACAATTATTCTTTGCTTACAGGTAGCATTTGTTTTTATGATTTTTTTAAAATTTAGACTCAAATGTTTCCAGAAATAGATATTTCGCATTAGCAACAAACTCTCTTGCAATCAGTGCAACACAGGGGAAGAACACAGACTTTATAGTCAAAGCAATCTGAGTGACTAGAAGAAAAAAATATTCAAAGAGGACAGAAAAGTGAAAGAAGTAGTAGTTGGTATGAATTTAAAGCAGAGAAATGAAAGAAGAGCAAGAGCACATGGTAAATGACATATAAAATTAAACAGCATTTAATTTTAATACTTATTTTATATCCCACCTTTTTTCTGAAAGTTTTAATAGGATAACAATATTTAGTATTAATAATGCTTAATTTTCTTTTAGGAAAAAAATAAACCATTGAGATAATTACTGACATTTCAAATAACAGTAAACATACATTCCATCATATCTAAAAATATTTTTTTCAAAATCATTGTCAAGGTCACCTTTATAAAACATCTACATTGTTTTGAAACCAAATTGCACATGGGTGAAGAAGTGGCTTACCATGTAGCGTTCTTGGAAGAAGTAAGCCAAACCTAATGTCTTACTAAAATGATGTTCTCAACAAAATTAGTTGCTATAACTTTCCAATCTCACACATTAGTAGTTTCCACAAACTCAGTAAATTAAAAATTATCTATGATATGTACATTATACTCCAAAAATGATCTCATAGAAATATGACAAGGAAATAGCATTCTATAAGAAAAATTCTATAGCATATTTTATCCACCTTGGGTAAATCTTTGCTTTTCTCATAAAGAAGGAATGAAAAATTATTTTGCTGCAAATATCACCTGCAGTCATTCAGCCTCACAAAATTAATTCCTGGATGAGATGTATTTATTCAGCTTTTCAGCATATTGCACTGAGTTAGGATTAAGAGTTCTACAGAAACCTCAATGACACATAAAAGCATGTTTCCTTATCCTTGCAGCAATCATGCAGTGACATATAGTGGTGTTATTCATATGACCTTGAGAACCTAATTTTTAAAATTAGTGAAGCACTGGTTTAGTGTCCAGCGTGCTTAGTGCGTAATAACAGGTTGTCATCACCCTTCGATAACTTCAATCTCATTCCATTTCAACTGTATGTAATGGGTCTGGGTTATGGCAAAGATCCTGTGTGAGAGCACACATGTGCATGGAGGCCATCTTTATAGAAAAGATGAGAAACCTAGTAGAAAATTATTTAAACTTGTTTTCTGAAGACGTAGTAGGGCAGCAGACAATGCATAAAAACCCTCTTGTCTTTCGCTCTGTCACAGCATATAAAACAAATGTGAAGAGCCAGCAAGTGCCTCACAATGCCAATCAATAATCTGAGAAAGACACGTTGCTATTGACAACTGGAAACTTTGGGGCCCTGATTTGTGGAAGCTGTCTTTTAAAGGGTTCCAGCTGTTATCTTCCTCACGTCAGTGAAGCATATTAATCTGTTGCATATTGTTTGACAAAGTTGTGGGTAATTATCTTCTCATCTCCACAATGTTTTCATAAAAATCATTTATGAAGTTGCAATGTTAGTGGAAAACAATAAGTAAACTTTCTAACTATAGCAGAAAAGAGTATATCTGGTACATAAAAAGCTCACATTCTTTCAGTCGTGGTTTCCAGAATTTGAATAATCATCAAAACATGAAATTGACATGTAATTTTACTGCTTTATGCTGTAAACAACCTGAAGAACCATACTCGTCAGCCCTAGACCCTCATTTAGATGGTGGTGGTGGTGGTTGTTGTTATTATTATTATTATTATTATTATTATTTAATAATAGGAAGCATTTTAAAAATCTATGATTGTAATGTTGTAAAGGAAAGAAAGAATAAACACCTAAAAATACAAAGTGTATAATTTTAGAATGTAACAGATTTTGAAATGAAATAACTCCCTGCATTATCTTCATATCACATTCTCATATCACAGGTTGAAGAAAGAAAATGCTTGTCATCCTCCACAGATCAGTCAAGAAAATACTGCTTTATGTATTACTTTAGAAAAAGCAAAAAAGTCTTTTAACATTTGGTGAAAATTAAGGTTTATAATTTCTTTAGCATCCAGTTATGTCCCTGAAAGAGTGACTTACCTGCTGCTGCCAAAATCAGTGACAGATTTTGACACAAGCTGTGAAAGAGGCATCTGTGTGACTAATGGCCTGGCACACACATTCACTTGGTGGCTGAGTGCCAATATTTTATCTGGATGGTTAGCTTCAGACTCAGATGTTTCTACTTAAGAAATCCTTGAATAGGACTCCCAAAGCAAGCAACATAATTCTTACGAATTCTATCTCCTTATCATCTCTAGACTCTGTCACTTCTTCATCCAACCCATTGCCAAATATTCTCTTTCAATTCTGCAGAAAGTCTCTTCCCTTAATGGAAGACCAGAGAAGCAAAAAGTGGTTCACTGGAAGTAGAATATTTGAGTGACGCATCATTGAGGCTTGATAATATGACTTAGATTTCCAAGAAACATTATTTATGTGTGGATTTACCTGTACACCAAAGCATTTTACTCTACAAGTGAAGGGAATACCTCTTCTCCATCTGGGAATTACTACCCTTCCAGACTTCTCAAAACAGGTCTTTTTTGAAGACTTTCCTTGCCCTTCTCTATCTTACCCACAATAAAGGGTAAATTAAATGAAGTCAAATAAGGTGAAATTAGGCCTCAAAAACATATGTGAGGAACTCCTGCATGCTTTTCAGAAATGGGCTATAACTTTAGCTTTATATATGCTAGCAAATAAGTTAAAAGCAGAGCACAATAAGTAGTGATTCGGTGTTTATGTGCTCATAAACAAACCAGTTGCAAAGGAAAATACAGTTATCGCTGATACTGACAAGAGAGAGAAATTTCTCCTGTGGGCCCCCATAAAGAGAAAACTGTGTAATGCAGTGAAGAATCGTTAACAATAGCCTCGTAGTAAATACAGTGAGTTTCAAAGATCTGTTTCTTCGAATGTCACTCAGCATAAGCTTATGCAAAATGCCACTCCACAATTTAGTGAAAGCATTCCCATGGGATTTAAGAGTAGGTACGTGAATGGACAGACTACATGTTCTTCAGACAATCTTTTATAAATATTGTTTCTCCCAGCTGAGCTTTTGATAAGTATTAAATGGCAGAGAGTTGAAGATTTTATTCACTGACAAGTACCTGGAGTGCAGCAATTCCGTTTTTCCCTTTAAGTGCAAAGCCATATGTTTTAACAGCTTCACGACCCAGAAGCCCGATTGACATTTTCTTAGGAAAGTTGATGAGTCTGACAGAAACAAATGCTTGAAGAGAAAGCCACTCCATCTGCACATGGAGATAAATAAGGGAGTACCTATGGATAGGTCCAAGATTATTTTAAAAAAGTAATTACTTTCCTGTTCAGAAATAAAAATGATAATCAAAGTGCCAAAGATCCAGTGCCACATAATAAGAACATAACAATTTCAGGCTAGGTTAATTTTAACCTTTTAACAAAATACCATGCCCACTTGTAGGAACCAAATTTTGTTCCACCCTGCTACCACCACCTGCCTCCAAGGATATTTCATTTCAATAGATTCCAAGGGAAGGAGCATGCTACTCAAAACAAAGGCAATTTTTTGTCAATTCCACTAATAGGTGGGGTATTCATTGTGATAAGGAAATTAAAGACTAGAAAAATAGCTGACTTTATTTATCTCGTACACACTTGCATGTAAAAAAACTGCAAAGTAGAGCTAAAGTTGGATGTTACCCTTCTGGGAGAAATTCCAGCCATTTCTCTCTCCTTTAGTCTGTCTAACTCTTTCTTCCATACACGTAAGGTAAAAGGTTATGAGAGCGCTGGCCAGAAGTGCTGTCTCCATAAAAATCCTCCGTAAAAAAAAGCCAACACTGGCTACACTCTTGTTTTAAAGAAAGTATTTTGCAATTCCTACTCTCACTGAAATAGGCAAAAGGAGCCACCCATTGGGGCACCCTGCGTCATCAAAGTTCCATCTAGGGATTTGAAACAAAAGCTTTTTCTGTGGACTGGCCCTATACATATTAATTGCCTACAGAGGCCTTAAAGGGACATTGATCAAAGACAATCTATATGGATGTATATAGAAAAATATAATGATAATGTTGTATGATAGTTGTCAAATGGTGGAATAATAGTGTCTTGGACTTTTTTTTGGAAAAATGCAATTTTAAAATTAATATATTCAACAATAAATTAGCAGATATTTTAAATGAATTAACTAAAAGATAATTATATATAATTTGAGGAGAATGAATAGTTAACCTTAATAAAAATGCTGGGCTCTGCTCAGAGAGTTGGTAATTTTGATTCCTTTTTCTAATTTTAATTTCACCTAACCATACTACCGATCCAGGGTTTAGTGAGGATTTATGCACTATTGCTATTGTTTGTGTTTATTTTCTTTTTATATATATAATAGTTATCAATATAGAGATTAAGAAACCAAATTCTAAATTTCCCAGGACAGAGGATAGAAAAAATTAGCTTCTTCTTAGTGACAATCTATCATAGAAAAGGGAAATAGAAGTCTTCCTTTCTCAATACTCAAGGCAGTTTTATAAAGTCTGCCCTGCCCTCCAACTCTTCAGGGCTTCATGACCACTACATAAAGTCTTCAGTAGCAATTTTCTTAACCCTCACTGGGGTAAAAGAGTATATTGAGTTTGGTGGAACATGCTAATTGGGACACACAAAAGAAAGAGTTGCCCACGGACAGGCAACATTGCAAATCATGTGCTGGGCTGGAGAAACTGTGAGATCAGCCTCCCAGTTAAAAGGCTAACTAAAAGCACACCCTGTGGGACAGAAAAAAGAAGGGACTTAAACATAGATTACACCATCTCAGTTGAAGATTTTTTTTACAATGTGAATTCACACAGGAGGCATCATGGTATGAGAGTGTCATCACCTACATTCTAAGAAAACTCACAAATTTATATAACTATGTATATATGCATATCTGAATATATGTATGTGTATGTGTGTGTGTATACAATGTCTATATCTGCAACATCCTTTGTCTACTTTTGATTTGGTCATCATGATTGTATCAAATGTTCATTCTTTTCCTCTTTACACTTGCTATAGGAATATGTTATTCATCTTTTCTAATCTAGCTCATTCTCTAAATTACTAGAAAATGTGATCCATGGTTAACATTTTTAAAGAAAAGAAAAATAGCTGCAAATTTGCAATTATTTCATCAACAATAGTCAGTTATGGTCACTTTCTTCATGCTAAAGGTAGGCTTTTTCATGATTAGCTAGGCTGTGGAGCATGTATAGCACATAAATCTCTAACTGTAGCTCCACTCACTTATTTACTATACAGGAAACAATTTGGAATGCAAGTGAGTATGAGTGACTTTACAGGGATAACATTATATCTGCTTAATTGAAGATTTCAGAACCAAGTTCAGCTCAGAAACACACAGAGTTTCCCTCTCTGGAAAAACCACTGGAAACCATTCCTTTTCAGGCTCTTGGCATGCTACGTGCACAAGACACTAAATTTTGGAGACCTCGGAAAATAAATTTTAAGCATCTACCCTATATCTTTAATTTTTTATTTGAAAGAGTTGACTATCCATAAGAAAAAGCATGTAGAAATAAGTTCTATTCTAGAACACATTGATTATACATGATAAAGGAGAGAGAAGCACGATTATGCTTCAAATGAAGCTTACTTGACTGGTAAAGCACAATGACTTGCTATCATAAGAGCCTTTCCATTTAATCAAAACACAATGAGAAAATCCCATTATAGTGAACATTTACTATAAATTGGAAGGCTCATCATTCAATGGCCTACAACCACCACAGAAGGAGAAATCTTTTTCACTGGACTCTTTCTGTTATTCATTCAGTTATTCACTATAACTATTACAAAGCATCCATAAAAAATTAAAGTGGGTTCAATAAAAAAAGTGCATGTCATGGGGAAATTCTTTCCCCAAAAAACTCAATAAGCAGTGAATAGAATTAAACTTGGTCAAAGTTTATTTTATGTATTATAAATATAAATGGTCAAGTGGTGTTAATGAGGATTTTTTTTAATTCAAATTTATGTTATTTATAAAAATATCATGTGAGAAAGTCTATCTCTTACCCGAACTAAAACTTTATTCGAAAATTTTATCTCAGTATATAATCAGCCAGAGGTCAGATAAAGATTAGTACTAAAAGAATTCATCTAGGTTCTACTTTGCTTCTCCTGACACTCTCAAGGAAGATTTTTTACCTTTTTTTAAAAAAAGCATGTTAGGAAAAAGGCTAAACTCAGAGAGTAACCAAAATAGACTAGTTATAAGGATTAACACTGGCGATAGAGTAGTATAGTTGGAGGTGAGGAAGTAAAGTAGGAAAGTTGTCTCCTAAGAGGATAGTGATCTGCTTGATCACTATCCCTTAGAAGTATTTGACTGAATGTATTCTTGTATTATCTGTGTAATTGGAAGCAAATTAAGTGAATATGAAATTTTTTAAATGAACATATACAGATGTGTGAACAAATGCTTCAGGCCAAAAACCCAGGATGAAAGAATCAGACAGAATTCTTAACTAGAATTAGGTACTGATGTTACATCAAATTTTGATGAAAACTATAATACCATATACATTTTTCCATATACATAAATAGAATATGAAAGCTAGTCTTTTATAATTATGATCACTTTTCTCAAATAACCTCTCTGGACAGGTATTCAGTTTCCTTTCTTTTCTCTTTCAAGTTCCTTAATTACCTCCCCTGCTTTCATATCTCTCCTAATCTGAGGGATCTTTTTTAAATCTCATTCTTCATTATCCCTAATGAGTAATCACTCTACAGCCATCTGGACCACACTTTACTATTTATTTCTCACTTACTTACAGTTTATGTGTCTCTCTAACATTAATGAATACAAACAACAGCCCCCTAGGACACAGTGCCTGGTATGACTGCTGGGCTGTGCAGGGGGATGAGGAACGAGTTTTGGGAAATCAGTTTAGTTAGATAATGCTCCAAGTTTCAAAGGTCTTTTAATGTGGACAACTTTTATCTTCCTAAATGCTTATTAAAGGTTTTATAGTTGCCTTTTAACTAAGAACTAAATTCAATATGCCTTTTAGAGTTAAACCAGTATAGTCTGGTTTAAAGACCAAATTATCTTCTCTTTTGTCAACATGTTAGAGTCTGCTTCTAAATCTTATTTCTAAACTTTTAGTTAGATTCAGAGGTATTAACTGTAAAGAACATTTTTTTGCTCATCTAGAAGACATTCTGGAGGTTATTTTGATTGACCAAGAACTGTATCCATAATGAAATAAGGACAAAAAAATATTTTTCTTATTTTTTCCTCAGGGTTAGATTAAAATGTTCTATAGATTTATTAAGGACACATTGGATCCAGAATATTTATAAATATAACATTCTCTGCTGAAATCATACAGCTCCATACAATTTGAATGAGACATTCTAGTAATAAAACATTTAATATTTACTAAGTACTTATTATATGCTAGGCCCTGAGCCATGGGGCAGTGGAGCAGGGATTCCACAAAGCCAGTTACAACCACAAAAACATTTCCAAATGGGTTTTAGGTAAAATGGGCAGAAGGAATGAGCTTACTAAAACTTGGTAGATTAGAGAACAATATGAATGTTAGGATTTGCCTTGCCATTTGTGCATGGCAGCCCCTCTAGCTGACACAAATATTCTATTAACTAGCCTCCCTCTTTTGCCTCCTTTATGATCAATCCACTTTAACACAGAGTATATTGAGCTTCTAAAAGGCTTCATAAAAAAAAAAAACAGTATCATGTTTCTTCTCTACTTCTAGATATTTCTTCCTTGTCTATTAACTTTAATATATTTTATACCTCTCTAAAACTTTTATTAAGTCTTTTTAGGACAAAAGAAGGGTATAAATAAATTAAATATAGTTGATTTAGTGTCTCTTAATACACTATCATTATCTAAGTCTTATACTTCTGTTGTTGCATTTATATCTAAAAGTTTTGGGTGCTTGTTTTTCTGTAGAAGTAGATAAATAAAAATAGAATTAATAGTATAAGAATAAAAGAAATCAAGGTTAGCAGAATCTACTAATGAATCAAGATACAGAGCTCTGAAAACAAATCTCCAAACTGGTTTCAACTCCCTCCTAGCCATTGAAACTCTTTAAAAAAGTTAGTGTTTAGTTTAGGCAGCTTAAAATTGTTCTCTTCCTCCATGGTATTAATATACATAGAAACACTCTTTCAGAAAATATTTCAGTGAAACCGAATCAACATCAAATTTCAAATGTGAGAACATGAATCTCTACTCTTCTACTGACATAGTTTTCTAACAAATGATTCCACAGTGAGGGAAAAAAACTGTTTTTCAAGTCTATTATAGACAAAATCGTCAATATCAGTTATAGTCCAGAAAATCCAATTTATGACTTATCTGAAAGGAACACACCTCTTTCTTCTCAGAAAAAAACATGGACCTCACAGTATAATTTGTGATGTATGGCAATGGCTGAATCAGAAATGTATATGAATAATGCACATACACATGCATGTGGGCCACATGTTAATAGAAAATCTCAATAAAAAGGGGCCACAAATTTATCTAGAGACTGTTAGGAAGTTATTATTTTTTTTTTTAACTGAGTACTCTTCATCTGGCCACACTAGGAAATTATAGCCTTGATGTTAATTATAGCTATGTAAGTGTTACCTGAAAAATTAATTTTTATGCTGTGCATACAGGTAGTTAAACCAGAGAAAAAGTACCATTGATATAGACAAGAAGTTTTTCTAGAGTCCAATGAGACTATCTTTTGCTGAGATTTTTCTTTTGGTTACATTTGAGCTGTACCATCCACTAGTGGCAAATGTTCTTATTTTAAAAAGGAACACCAGGGAAGGACAAAATAAAGTATTTTTTCCTTGTGACTATCCTTATTAGTATGTATGCTCAAATACATCAAACTAATGAGGCAACGTCATTATATGGAACAACTGTATTGAGTATTCTGGAAGGATAAAACAGCAAAAAAAGCTATTAGTTAAACACAAGTAGTCATAAAGTAATAATGAAGACAGTCAAGCAATGTGTTGACTTCACTAATAACTATTGCATGTGTTGTAAAGGTGGAATTTTAACATATCCATTTTTCCTCAAGCATAAATTACTGAAAGCTGCATTCTAAACTCAGAGCACAGTATAAAAACTTTTTACATTACTAAATGTGATCCTAGCACTTTAAATTCTTCATTTTATTTAGAAACAGGACAGAAAGCATATTAACTTCTAATATCATAAATATCATGCTCATTTGTTTAATCTTAAGGCTAAAATAAATGATATCACCATTTTGCACATGTAATTGAAAATCTAATGAAAAACAATAAAATTTGGAGAAAATATAAATAAAATCCTTAATCTTTTTCCTACTTCTTACCACTATCATATCCAGAATATGATAGTTGTAAAATTAAACTCACAGTTAAATCATGCCACGAGCATTCCAAAATTAAGCAGAAATGAAAATTGTATAATTAGAAATGGGAAACATGAAATATTTAATCTTTCTTGGAATTCTTGCTTAATGTAGTCTATTATTAGCTGAATTTTTTTGTGATAATAATCCTATAATCCCTATGGTCTCCATTAATGCAGCCTATCCAGAATGACATTAGATACAGCTCAATAAAACCCCAATACTAAAACTTTCTAAATATACCAAAGAGGTAGGAAATAAGGAGTATTTCTTTTCATTTCACAGACGTGAAATTTTATTGAATTTCACCTGTAACCACAGAGCATGCTGGAAGCCTCTTTCAATTGACCTTTCCCTGATATTGACAAAGTTAAGAGATATTTCTCCAGAAACTATATCCATTGCTACTGCCTGAATATACAAGGAACAAAATAACCTATTTTTTCCCCTATGCAATAGAATGCATTGCATCAGACTCTCTAAACATGTTAATCTTCAGCTTTATCATGATGTCTCTTTTTTCCCCTAACAGTTAAGTATTGCTAGGTCTAGATAAAAGTGTGAAGCTGGTAGTTCATTTATAGTACCTCCTCTCAAATTCCTTTTCCATGCCTCATTCTGTCCTTCCACTACTAATTCAGCCTCCTCCAAACCTCCTGTGTCCTCATATTCTTCCCTGAATGTAAATCTCCTCATTCCAGCTTTTGTGTCCCAGTTTGTTAATTCATTCAATATTTACTGAGCACTGACCATGTGCCAGGCAGTAGACACTGGAGCAAGTATGTCTTTGCCTTCTTTCATGAGCAAAAACAGCAGTCTGTTCTGCGTTCTATTCTTTCGAGGTGCTATCCATGCTAAGATATTGATGGGTGGAAATTGTGTATTGTACTACCTTTCAGGTTACGAACGGTACTTAAAACTGATGTATGAATTTTAAGCAGCTGAGTAATTAAGTTGAAATCTTTCCTGGAATTTTCTGGGCCACAGAGTGTTTCTTGTGATATAGGTGAAAACAGAAGACTTTACAGTGAAATGGGTCAATGCAAGAGATACTAGAACTGAAATTAGGCTGGTCTAGAGGATTGAGGTAAATATTTTGAAGACTGACAGCTGCTTGGAAAAGCAGAAAGGGAGGTCATTCCAGGAAGTTTCAAGAGAATACAGCAACCTGAAACTGCTACTTTTCTTCTGCACTTTGACAAGCAGCCTCCTTATTGGAGAGACTGCTCCCAGTCTTGTTCTCTTTTGTATATTTTTGACACCGCAGTGTCATTTGTAGTGATTTCTCTGAAATAGTGTATTTGTTAACAATTGCTATATTAAAAATTACTCCAAAACCAAGTGATTTAAATTTATTATCTCCCAGTTTCTGTAGGTCAGGAACCTGGAAGTGGCTTGACTGGGTCTCAGAGTCTTCCACAAGGCTACTATCAAGGTGCCAGCTGAGGCTGCAGAAATCTCAAGGCTCAACCCGAGAGTGATCTGCTTGCAAGCTCATACACATAGCTATTGACGTGACTCAACACTCCTTAGGCTATTGGCCTAAGGGCCTCATCTCTACTTTCACTCCATCCTATAACCATGCTGAGCTTCTGGCCATCATTCAGTTTCCCAAACGTACCAGGATCTCTCTCAGATCCAGATCTTGGCACATTCTATTTTCATTCTCCGAAATATCACTTGTAGTAAAGTATATGCACTCATATAGTATTTAAAGTTCTTGGTCCGGAGATCACCAAGAAAATTACAGAGAGTTCCTCATTCTTTTGATTGTAACCCCACTTCTGTCACCAGATGCCACCCATTGTTTTGCATCCCATTGCAGCAAAACACTTCAAAAATTGTCTGTAATCTTTATTTACAATCCCTCACAATCCCGTTCTCTCTTGAAACTACTTCAATCAGGTTTTTATCTCTGTCGTGTTGTTCATTCCAATGGTCAGTTCTTTGTCCTGAAAATACTTGACTATCAGGAGTATTTAACACAGCTGATCACCCTCTTCTCTCTGTTGAGCTCTCTTCATTGTCCAGGACACCATACTCACAGTGTCCATTCAATTTCAGTGGTTACTCCTTATTGGATTCTTTTGCCGGTTCCTTTTTCTTTTTTTTTTTTTCCAGAGCAAGCCCAGAACATGCTCCTTTTCTATATCTATATTTATTCTCTCGATAATCGCTTCCAGATTCAGTACTCTAAATACCATCTATATGTTAATAACTCCCAATTTATATCTATATCCAAGCCAGACCTCTCTCCTGAACTCCAGGGCTATGTAATCAACATCTGACTTTTCAGCTCCACTTGGATATATCGTGCAGGGTCCAGATAAGAAACAGAGGGTACACTGAAATTAGAAAATTTGAAGAGTTTGCTGACAAAATGACTATTTACAAAGGTGTGGGCAGAGTGTTGGGACCAAGGCAGGTAATGTAGTGGCTCTGGGTCAGCAGCAGCAGACCTGTTAAGACTCATCAGTCTGAAGTGATGAGAAGAAGGGGCAATTACCAGAAATTGGAAAAAGAGAATTGTGTAGATGAGACCAGTGGGAGAATAGTAGTAATTCAGGGAGGTAACACAGAGAACTGGAGAAAAACGTCTTGGTGAGGAAGCCAGAAAAATAGATACATAATCTTCTCTCCCTCCTCTCTCCAGTCTATGAACTCCCCATTGGCTGAACACAATCAGAAGCCACAGGGCAAAGAGATCCTACTAATGAAACAAACATAGATCAGTCTCCTGGGGGCAGAGAACAAAACAAAGAGAAGAGAAAGGGTCTTGGAGACTGAAGGGAAGATATTCCATATTCGTGTGTGATAAGTATCTCAAAGTTAACATTTATCAGTCTCAACTTTTTCCCAAAAAAACATCTTCAGCCTTCCTCTCTCATAGGATAGTGACTTCATCCTTCCAGTTACTTAGACCAAAACCCCTGGGGTCATCCTCAATTCCTCTGTTTCTTGAAAACTGATAGCCAATCTGCCAGGAAATTTTATGGTCTTCAATTATGAAATATATCCAGAACCCTACCACTTGTCAGGACCTTTGCAAAATCATAACCTCTTGACTGAATTTCTGCAACAACAAACAAGCAATATTGTATAAATACTTCTGTGGTCAATTTTTATGAAACATTTCTGAAAATTCACACATATGCATATGAATACAGTCCCTAGTTTTGATACCTGTGGCAAACTTTACATACAATTCTGCTTTTTGAATGATATTCCTATTCCTATCCATTACTTTTTTAAAAACAGAGTTAATACAGGTGAGAGATTATACTTGCGGTTTCACGTAAAGATTTGAAAAGCTCCCCAAAAATTAAATGTCTGCCCCAGCAAGTTTATAATGGTAAATGAGGAATTGGAGACATATTATTAAAAATAAGTTTAAATATCCTCTTTTGCAAACCTCGCTAAGCTTTGCCAGTGTAAGTCAGTTCTGGCAAAGAAATTCTAACTATGACAGTAAAAATATGCAGATATATTTTGAAATTATTCCAGGCTCAGAAAAATGCCAAGATAATTAGCAAGTTTACAAAGTGGGCTGTGCTACCTTTTCTAAACGAATACCATGAGCTTAATGAAAGTCCTTCCTACTTTACTGATATCTATTTTTGGAAAACAAGTTGTTCTAGTTCTTTCGTCAGAACTTAAATGAAATAATTTCTTCATAAGAAACAGTTATCACTTCAATGACATATTAAATTGGAAGTGTATAAAATAAAAGCAAAATTAGTATTATTTGGCAAAATGATCAATGGTAGAGATACATTTTGAGTATTACATTAAATGTATACTTAGCAGCTCTCTGTATGTTAGCTTTTAAACTTATATTAAAGCTAAAACTGAGGTCAAGAAAGGAAATGGTCTTTAGAATTCAACAACCAGAATCAGTCCCATTACATTTTAAACAGAAAAAATATATACTGCATCCTAGGAAGGTGTAGGGTTGTGTCAGCTTGCATCTTCACCATGATACATCAAATTCCTTCCATATCCATACAGTCATTTAAAACGATTTTACAGATCATTTATTCTTGTCATATATCTGTTTTCTGTCCACAATGTATCCAACTTAATTTATTTAAAAAGAAAGTAACATAATAAAATGCATGTTAAATCTCCAATTTCATGACTATAATCTTTGGGCTGAATTGTAGTAAGATTATTGCTCCCTCCGTAAGCTCTCTAGAAAGGTAGTAAAATAATTAGCAGTTTATTTTGTTTGTTATGTATGTGCTTGTTATAAATATAGTAATAATGGCTAAATTTTATTGACTGCTTGTTATCTCTCAGCCATACTGCAAACCAATTTAAACACATTAGCTCATTTAATATTCCTAACAACCCAGTGAGGTAGATATTAATACCCTGACATATCCCCCCCAAAGGCTTTAAGTTGTGATTATCTACCAAGAGGCTACTTGAGAAAAATGTTTGTTTATGTTCATAAGGGCATGATTAGAATGATGGTTTATTAACTATGAGGGTTTCTATTATACCTATTTCTCCACTGGCTCAATGGACAGACACTATTTCTAAGTGAGTGATAGAATTGTGAAATGTCCACATTTTAACAAGTGAGCTACTACTGACAGATGCTCTGTAAGTGAACACGCTCAGAAGAGTGTAGTGTTTTTAGTCTCCTCAGGGAGTGATGCCTCCACTTGGAATTCTAATTTCAGTTTCTGTTACTAAGAAAGAGGAGCAAAATCTGACAACACAGGCCACAGAGGAGAATGAAGGCAAAGTGGGGCTGTGAATCTTTAATTAACAGGATGTTCAGGGATGCCAGTGCATGAGCTCTTACAGCTGCTGTGGAAGGCTGCATTTATGATGGATTCAGAAGACGTTCACTGCTATCACTAACTTCAGGAGGTAAAAAGGCGATTTCCAAAGTTCTACTCAGTGGTGAGAAGTAAATCATTTTTTCTGGAAACCCGAAACCTATTTCTCTGAAAGCATGTTCATACTGTTAAATGGCTTGGTTAATGGTATGGCTCATATGTTCCAAAACTCAGTTTCTGAAACATTCAAAATGTGCACTTGAGAAATGAAAGAAACAATCATAAGTAAAAATACTAAAGGCATAATGATTTCAACTAATGCTAAATTCCCAGAGGACTCAGAGAGCTTCCTAAATATTTTGGAAAAGGTAAAAGTAATGCAGGATCTCCTGTTTTCTGAGTATCAAATTTGATGATTTAGTGAAAATGTTCATTTAATTATGCATCAGAGGGCAATTGAAATTTTTTACAAAGTGCCAGGCACTGTTGCTAAGCACAAGAACTATTAAAAAGAAAGACACATCCCTGAAGTTAAATAAATCACAGCCTACTTGGAGTGCATATCAAAACTTCCTGTGGTAAGCCACAAGAAGCTTTAAAACAGTGATTTAAGGAGGTAACCAGCACTTGCAGCAAACACTGTTATGACTCCCTTGGGATGTTCACAAACTGAAATAAGCAAAAATTAGAAACATTTACATTTACAAAAACAAAAAAAATGAATTATAAAATTAAATTTATTGGGATGACATTGGTTAATTAAATCAAACAGGTTTCAAGTGTACAATTCAATAATATGTCCTAGGTATATTATATTGTATGTTCACCACCCAAAGTTCAATTTCCTTTTGTCACCATATATTGACTCCTTAACCTTTATCTACCTCCCTTTTTCCCCCTCCCCACTGATAACCACGAAACTGCTGTCCATGTCCACAAGTCCCTGTTGTTTGTCGTTTGTTTGTTGTTTTCAGTTTTATATCCCACATGTAAGTGAAATCATATGGTTCTCTACTCTTTCTGCTTGACTTATTTCACTTAGCATGATTATCTCAAGATCCATCCATGTTGTTGCAAATTTCATCTTTCTTATGGCTGAGTTAATATTCCATTGTATATATGTACCACAGCTTCTTTATTCAATCACCTATCAAAGGGCATTTCAGTTGTTTCCATGTCTTGGCCACCATGAATAATGTTGCTATGAGCATCAAGGCACATATCTTTATGGATAAATGTTTTCAAATTTTGGAGTGGATACTCAGAAGAATGATTGCTGGGTAATTTTATTCTTAATTTTTTGAGGAACCTCCATACTGTTTTCCACAGTGGTTGTACTGATTTACATTCCCACAAGAAGTTTATGAGAGTTCCTTTTTCCCCACAACCTCTCGACACTTTTTATTTAAAAAATATATACCAACTAGTATTTTCACAAATAATATAATTTATAAATTTATAAATATTACTTGAGACTTGTTTACAATCACAATTTTGATGGCCTGTCAAATATTAAAGGGGTTAGCCTTTGTCAGTATAATTCTAGTATGTTAATATTCACTGGGCCCCTTCATCTGATGGAATCATGCTAGGGGCTAGAGGAACAAAGAGAAAGATATATCACTTGTCCCCAAGGAGCTCAGAGTCCAGCGGGAGAGAGAGACAAATAAACACTCAGTTACAGTGCACTATATCGTAATTGCCAGAATAGACATACACACGAACCGCTCCAAGGAGTCAAAGGAAGGCATTCTGCAGCTACAAGGATAAGTAACCAGGAGACTGTCCATAGCTCGATGTTGAAATGTCTTGCTGATAATCAAAGTAGTCCAAAGAGGGATCCTTCAGATCTCAAATATGTTAAGGCAGAGAGACCAATTATAAACATGCTGTAGAAAATTTATAAGAGATGAAACTAGGTAATAATCTAGACTTTCCAACTGTATATAATCCAGTTTTCAACCCTGGATATATCTTTCTATACTAAGTTATATAGGTTTATGAAAAGTGGGCACTGTTGCCCTCTCTTTTAAGGTTCTTCAGCACAGACTTGTTCACAAGTTTTTAAAGCTCTTCATTCTGGAACAATCTCTACCAAGACAGCTGGGCCCCACATCAGCAGACACCCAGATAGCTCCACAGTAGTAATTAAAGCGGCCTTCACTTTTGTACCACAACTCTCCTAAAGATTAGAATTGTCAGTATTCTCATAAACTGTATGTACTTTTCCAGCCATATTTAGTTTTAGAAGCACCCTATACTTGGTTCTCACATTCCAATACTGACCTGTGCCACCACCCACACTTGAAATCTCTTTTATCTCTTCTCTCTGCCATGGTTTCCTTAAACCATAACCTAAACTCCTCATTCTTCAGAAAGTCATTCCAATTTATCACATTTATCCATGATCTTCCACAGGAAATAGTGACAACAGAGATGTGAAATCCTAAATGTGAACAGGAAAAAAAAATTTTTTTCTCAAAAGCAAAGGTAGACTAGGGAAATCTTTTCCCAAGCCTGTTCATCTCTAATAATAATAAAATCTAACATCTTTTGAATATTCCCTCTATGTCTGATATCCTTCTTACACTTTATAGAAATAACCTAACTTCATCTTCAGAACTAAGTATCAGTCAAGTATTATTAATATCACCATTTGACAGAGAAAACAGTAAGGTGATAACTTGCCCCAGACTGCTCATTTCATAAGCAACCGAGCTGGGTTTGAATCCAGGCAACATGGGCTCAGACTGTGTGCTCAACCACTACTCTTCCTCTCCAGTATATGACAGTTCTTACTGCTATGACCCATATGAGCACATAAATGATGTGACTGATTTGTCAACTACCCCTGCTTGCAGGAAATACAGCAGAGAAGATGGGGGAGGAAGAGGGCTGGTTGTTAGATTAGCAAATATAATCCCATAGACTATGTGCTAGAGCTCGTCTAGGCATGGGCCCACTCGAAGAAATTATAAAAGCCACATGAAATAGATCCACTCTGAAGCTATACATTTAAGAGAATTTAACAACAGAACTGAACTCCAAGAGAAACTGACACGAGGTAATAACGAAACACATAAGGTATGTGCAGTCTTTCCAATGTGGAGATATGGCAAGGGAGATAGAGCACAGACCACCACATGTGAAGGATTACTGCTTTCTAAACCACACAAAATGTTCCACAGAAGTATATTCTGCAGGCACTATTGTTAGGACTTACTCATATATCATAACGCTAATGCTATTCTATTCCACTACTATTCTTCCATCTATCTTTCTTCCCAAATTTTATAACTAGTAAAAATTTACATGTCACAAGTACATAATAAATACATGTCGAAATTAAATCTACTAAAATTTAGATACCTTTCCTGGGGGAAATTATTTTTCCCGAAAGCTTCTGAAAGAAATTAAAGAAGAAATGGAAAAGTTTATTTTAATCAAACTCACCAAAATGACATACAGCAAAGAAGTGAAAAATATCAATAATTTTGAAAAGACCAAGGTGAAGAAAATTTTAATATTTAGAAAGTGTGTCTGAAATAGAAAATGCATCAGAGAATTCAAAATGCATTTCAAATGGATACAGAAGAAAAGGAGCTTTGTAATGCAAACACTGGAAACAAAATGGCTTTTTGTAAAGCTTTTAAGCTCTAACCCCTGGCACAAATTCAAACTGGAGCCTGACATTTGGGAGAGGATTTCTCTTGGCGTTTATGCTCCTGCATTTTCACACTCTTTAGAGCCACCTGTTGTATCATGCACCTGTCTGCTCTTACATGATTTACTACAATCAAGAGTTTGCAGGTGTTTTCTAGCTGACTGAGTTGAGCTTTCTCTTTTCAAAATAGATTAAGAGTGACAACAAGGAAGACAGAGCGAGGGAGAGAGAAACTTACCTGGATAAAATTATACTGCGTTAGTCCCTCTATGAATGTTATCAAAATTAATACAAAAGTTTTGGTCTTCCCTTATCCCACTCGCCAACAATGATTGCTTTTTCACTTTCATCCTACAAGTTCAAAGATAGCCAGTATAACTAGCCTTATATAGTATTAGTAACCTATTCTCTGAAGAGAAAAATTGCAGTAGCAAGATAAGTTATCGACAATACTTGGTGGGCTTTTGTTTCATTATCCCATGACAATTACAACATGCATTTCTAAAAACTTACTTTGCACAATGAATTTATCACTCCACAGCAAGCACAGCCAAGGAAACCAAGCCTTTTCCAAAAAGCAGTGGCCTTTCCTTTGCTTTGAAAACTAGATACAGTAAGAAAAACAATTATAAGTAAAATTATAAGTAAAATGTAGATTCTTCATATCCTTATGTGCAAAATATAGGCCCATTTATATTCTCTCTCTATCTTTATGTCCCCTTCTTAAGATCATTGCTAGCATTTGTTAATAGTGTGTATCTCTGGCAAGCTATAAAACTACAGTGTTACCCATGATTATTTTTAAATGTTATTTTTTTATGATAAATATATTGTGGTGCCAATGTTTATTTTAAAAAGAAATTTTAAGCTGTTTTAATCTTCTTTCTGAAAAAACAAAAACACTCCTAGGTTACAAATGGTCAAGATAAGGCAGGCCAACACATGGCCTATAATAGGCAGCAAAGTTCTAAAATGTTGATTAAGGGTTGGCAAACTATTCCTGTAAAAAGCCAGATAGTAAATATTTTTAGGCTTTGTGGTTCATACCATCTCTGTTGCAACTACTCAAATCTGCCATTGTAGCATCAAAGCAGCCACAGATAATACATTTAAAAAATGGGAATGTCTGTGTTCCAATACAGATTTATGTACAAAAGTAGATGGCAGGACAGGTGTGGCCCATGGACCCTAGTTTGCCAACTTTGACTTAGAGGCAAGAAGACAGCTGACAGAAATTGGACATTAGTGTCACCTTACATAAAAGAATGTTCCCTGGCCTAGGTGAAAATAATAAAGGTAGAAAAATAACATACAGAGTTGTTGAGCTGCAGTTAATATTTAAGTATTATCCTTGGTATATTTCTTAAATCTTACTTGATGTTATCCAGATAGGCAATAGTGAGTCATTTATTTAAAGTCAAAGTAAATTATGTCTATGAAGAACCATCACAACAACGAAAAGTCTGTGGGCTGGGTATTTGTACATAATGCCATCTACCTTAAATTTTGAGGAGGGAGAGAGAACCTAAGAGGAGCCTATCAAAGTTTACTGCAACTAAATTAGTTAACATTTCTGAAAAAGATATTTTCAGTTATGAGGAGATAGTCAATTTGTAATATAAGCTAAAATAGACTACTGAGCAGCATAAAGAAACCACACACACACACACACACACACACACACACACACACATACCTCTTTCATATAATTTCAATTTTGATAATGATGATGATGATGATGATGATGGCGATGATAGCTACCAGTAACAGTACTTGCCTACTGTATGTTGGGAATTATGACAGATTGTTTTACAAAATTATTTCTAATCCTCAATGACCCTATAAAATAAGTATTATTATCTCATCTTCCACAGATGAGGAAATGCATATAGTTAAGTGACTTCATCTGAGCTTAGTCTGACATCCATACATATAAACTTTACACATATGATAAAGCAAAAATTTTTAGTTCTCTATCTGAAAAAATAAAACTCAATTCAGTTATGATAAAGTTAAGTTTATAATTATGGAATTCTGACCTAACTTACCTGCTAGAGTGACAGCTCAGAAAAGCAAAATGTGATGTGCACCCACTCTCCAAGACCAAAACTCTCTAGCAAAGCACTAATGTGGGCATTATGGAGAGTGAGTCATGTTATAATTATAACCAGCCAACATTTTCTTCATCTACTGACTAAGGCGAAAGAGGAAGACAACTCATCCTCACATTAAACTTAAGAAATATTAATCTACTAAAATATTCTAAATGAGATTTGTAAGCAAGATGGCAAAATAGGAAACCACTAATCCCACTCATATCCACCCTCAGCAACAATAATTTATAAACCATCCATGTTAAATGTGCTTTTGTGGGAGCTTTGGGATCCATGTAGAAGATCGTGAAACCCTATTGGAGCCGAAGACTGAGGAAGGCCACTCTGAAAAGGCAGTGTCATGCCCAGGTGGCAGACTCACTGACTGCAGTCCTGCCTACAGACTCAGAAACAGCCCCAATTCCCTGTGAACTCAGGTATAGCACTGCTGGCCTTGGTTCTGCCATCAGCACCATACACCAAGAGATCCAGTAATAATCACATCCACTTGCATTCTGAGTAACAGGCCCACCAATCTCAGTCCTAGCTGTGAACCTTGAAGCAACTCATGACCTGGTTCTAACTTCTCTTAGCTATGAGTCCTATCTGTCCAAGGTCTGGATGGGAAACACACTTGTCCATGCCCCTGAGGCAGTTCAAATACAGATCCTGAAATGGTCCTGTGAATAGGTTCCAGCCCCTCTCAATCACAGGCTGGGTGCATTTCTGCCAACCCAAGGACCTGCCAAAAGACGTAAATATTTACACCCACAAAGGTAGGCTCATCAACCTTGGTTCAATTACAGGTCTTGGAGCAATCCCATAACCTGTTTCTAGCCCCTTGTAGCTGCATCAAAGACAAGCCCTGCCCACCCAGGGACTTGAAGGGAGACACATCTTTCTGTGCCCCTAATGCTGATCTGCTGACCTCAGTCTGACTGTAGATTCTGAAGCGACCCTGTGACTCAGTTCCACACAGCAGACGCATGACCCGGCTCCAACTCTGCTCAATTATAGTCATAGAGGTGATAATAACACCAGTGTGGAAACCCAATAAGAAAAGATCTTTCCAAATAGAAAAAAGTCTGTAAAGACTGAAAGAGGCTTTTGCTCTTTTAAATGCAGAAACATTAACTCAAGAAAACACCAGTCGTAAACGGTCTGGCAAACATGATACTATCAAAAGAAACAAATAAAACTACAGTAACCAATCCCCTCAAAAATGAAGACATATGAATTGCCTGCAAATGAATTCAAATAATCATCTTAAAGAAGCTCTATGAGATGCAAGAGAAAACGTACAGACAACTAAACAAAATCAGGAAACAATGGATGAAAAAATTAGAAGTTTAATAAAGAAATGGAAACCATTAAAAAGAATCAGAAATCCTAGAGCTGAAGAATACAATATAAAGACCTTTAACAGCCAATTCAATCATGCAGAAGAATGAATTAGATAATCTAAGGCGAGTCATTTTAAATTAGCCAGTTAGAGGAACAGACAGAAAAAAGCACCAAGAGTACACAATGGTGAAAGGATAGTCTTTTCAATAAACGGTGTTGAGAAAACTGGATATCCAAATGCAAAACAATAACACTGGACCCTTTCCTTACACCATAGACAAAATTCACTTGAAATGGATTAAAGATGTAAGACCTAAAACTATAATAAAAAAAAAAGAGAGAAGACAGTAAAACTGATACCACCGAAGTACAAAGGATCGTAAGAGGTTATTTAACAAATCAGGTAATCCAGAGAAAAAGGAATAAACCTAGAAACATAGAACCAGCCAAGATTGACTCAAAAAGATATAAAAAATCTGAACAGACCAATAACAAATGAGGAAATTGAAGCAGAAATCAAAAACCTCTCACCAAAGAAAAGCCCAGGACCAGATGGCTTCACAGGTGAGTTCTCCCAAGTGTTTAAAGAATAATTAAAATCAAATCTTCTCAAACTTTTCTAAAAAGTTGAAGAAGTAAGAACATTTCCAAACTCATTCTGTGAGCCTGGCATCATCCTCATACCAAAGTCAAATGAGGACACTACAAGAAAATGTCTATATCCCTGATGAACATAAATATAAATTTCCTCAATAAAATACTACTAAATCAAATTTAACAAACATTAAAAGTACCATTACACTATGATGAAGTAGGATTTATCACTGGGATGCGAGAATGGCTCAATGTATGTAAATCAACAAAACTCAAGCTCCTAGACATTGGTCTTAGCAACAATTTTTTTCAGACATGACACAAAAAAGTATGGGCAACAAAAGCAAAAATTAACAAGTGGGACCATATCATACTATAAATCGCTATAAAGCAAAGAAAACTATCAACCAAATGAAAAGGTAGCCTATGGAATCAAAGAAAATAATTGCAAACCGTATCCAATAAGGGGTTGACATTTAAAATATATGAGAAACTCATGCTAGATAGAACTGGAATTTTGATATACTGCTGATTAGAGTATAAAATGGTACAACCACTTTGGAAAACATTTGGACAATTTCTTATAGAGTTAAATAATTTTATTCTAGGTATGTAGCCAAGAGATATGACAACACATGTCCACAAAACACTTGGACATTAATGTTTAAAGCAGCTTTATTCATAATAGTCTTAAACTAGAACAATCTAAATTATCATCAGCAGGCAAATAAGCAATAGTATACTCATACAATGGAGTATTACTCCATCAATAAAAAAATACAAATACAAACTACTGATACATGAAAAAAACTTGGAAGAAACTCAAAAACATGCTAAATAAAGCTGGCTAATTCATAGTGATAGAAAGTGAGCTAGTGGTTGCCAAGGTGAGGATTAATGCAAAGAAGCATGAGGGGACTTTGTGGAGTGATGGAAATGTTCTATAGCTTGATTTGGGTGGCAATTATAAGGGTAAATATTTTGTTATAACTCATCTAATTGTACACTTGAATAGATGCATTTGCTGTATGCAAATTATACTAATAGAGTTGGTTTTAAAAGAAAAGTGAGTCAATTCTATTATCATTGGAATTTATCTTGTTACTAAATACACCCAACCTCAGAAAAATTGTGGCCCTCTCATTTAGTACTGTGTAAAGCAGCCCCATAATCATCCTCAGTTCTCCTTATCTGCTTCCTTTGCTGCTTGTTAGTTGTCAGCAACTATCGTGGTTATACTTTGTTATTTTTTGAAGAAATTACACTAAGAAGGAAGTAATTGTCATACCTCAATTTAAAAAGAATGCCAAAAAGCTGATCTATTTCTCCCCACTACCCATCCGCGAGTTCTTCACTGTAGGAATCCAAACTCAGAAAAAAATCTAGGAAGGTAATATAATGCATAAGGACACTCAATATCAGGAACTTATATCAAATGAATTTGTCAAACAATTGCTGACACTGTACTATCCAACATAGTCAAATATTTTCCAAATGCTAATTACAAATTTAACATATATATTTAATTTTAAAGCCTGACTTCTAGGAATGCTTAGTTCATAGGAAATGTATACATCTAAAGTAACCAAAAAGATTTCCTGTAGGTTGCATTAAATTATTGATTTTTTAAGTTATTAATGAAGACCTCATAGAAAAAATTGAAGATTTAATGAAGATAGTGGGAGAAGAAAATGAAGTTAGATGAGACGAGGAAAAATAATGTTTAAATGAGTCTAAATATTAAGGCAAAGTGAAAAATAGAAGTGAATCAAAATAAAAAATTAAAAAAAAAAAAAACAGTCTTTTAGAAACCAAACAGAGAAGAGATATTTCTATCTTGATTTTGAACTTTGTCTAAATGCTTTGGACTGTCCATTTCTCCTGTCTCATGCCTCTGTATTTCATTTCAGTAAGTATCCATATAGAAAATAATAAATCATATTTCCAAGTATACCCTGAAGCTCGACTTCAATTTCCCACTGATCTCTTTCCTGCTGCTGACAATGGTTACATCACAAAATCCTGTTTCTTCCACAATAGGAGGGCTTAAATTGCATCTCGTTGTCTTCAGAAACTGCAGAGCAATTGTAGGATCAACTAACATAGAAAGACTAAGTAGAAGTTCAAGGCTATATACAAAAAAAGTGGGTAGTCTGGAGGAAAATAATGATCCATTAATAACAGAGAACAAAACACTGCAGGTAAAATGGAAATCCTTCTTAAGGGCCCTGAGTCAAAAACTGAGTATCTTTTTAAGTATCGGAAAACCACATTTGTGTTTGCCTCTTTGGAATCCTGCATGTATATAGAGCTTACTTATTTTGCGCTGTGAATATTTAAGGAATTCATTTATTCCACACAATTATGGAGCCATTTAGTAAACACACAGACTTTGCAGACACTGTACAGAAATGAATAACAAAGTATGTCTCTTGTGTCTCAGTAGTTTCTGCCACTGAGAAACTAGAAATAACCACAGGAGCTCTGCTTAGCTAAGCTCTGACATCCTGAGAACTGAAATCAGTCTTTCCAGTTTACAAGATTCAGAAACTTCCAGATCTTGTTACATTTTAGGCAGGAGACAGAAAAAAAGCACAGTTAGTCCATTGCTCAGGGGTAGGAATTAGAGAATAATTAAAAGTGCCTTGTCAGACCTGAGCAAGGAAACATTGGTAGGACTTTTAAGGATGAAAGTCAAATCCTGCTGATACTCAAAATGAGCATTAAATTTTGAGTATCAGCCACTTGATTGCACAGTCTATGCTGCTGGCATTTTTGCAGCACTGAGCACATGTTGAGAGCACAGTACAGGGAGGGAATGGAGAGAGGGGCAGTCGGAGTATGCAAGAGGAAGCACAGGGATAGAGGCTTCAGGGTAAGTCACTGTATGCAGCAAGGTAAGAGTAGCTACTGATGATTAAATGTTTATGACTAGGTTTGGTGATTGTGTATTATCTCACTAAATCTTCAAAAAAACATACTATGAAAAAGGTAATGTTAATTATTTCTATTGTCAGAGAAATCCAGCTCCTATCATGTTTGAATTTGGAAGCACTGATTGTTGTGGTTTGCTTATAGGCCCTCGGGAAAACCTGAGCTGAAGCCCAAACTACTAACAGAGAAACATAAAGCTAGTGAGTTCCTTTACAACTTAAAGGAGGATATTCCAGTTCCTGCACCAAATCTATTTTATAAATTAAATAAAAATATAATGCTTCCAGGTATTTACCCCTGGAGATTAGGATCCAGAGTAATTAAACAGGAATTTTTAAACATATTAAGAAGAACCTGTCTTAAGAAAGAAGCTTCTTCATTCCTTTTCAGTGTTACATTAAGAGTCTGTATAGATTTGAACTTAAGTAGAACCTTTTCTCCATATATCTACACTCATAAGAACAGTCTTTGTTGATTGTGTACCTTCCATCACAGAATATAAACATCTTTATCTCTCCAACACTTTTTTGTATTCTTTCCTCTTAAACCTTATCCATTACCATTGTTTGTGAAATCTGACTTCTTTCCTTTTTAACCAAGGTTGTATCAAGTTTTCTGTTTCATGAGTTCTATTTCCTCTCAGCGTTTCACATGAGAACAATGAAGTTTGGAGAGGGTGAATACACACACCCAAGTTCATACGGATCTGAATTGGCAGGTCAGAACTTGAATCCAGGTCTGACTCTCAACCCTCTGCTCTGACCTGCTATATTATTCTGCCTCCTTCAAGCACTAATAGAACAGCTGAGACAACGAGAAGTTCAATGAGAGCAAGAAGTGCCAAGGCACCAGGAGTCTGGATATATTTCTACGTGGGAGCTGACTTTTTAGATTCGAAGCTTTAACGTATGTTAAACAGAATGTTACTCTCTCTGAGTCTGTTTCTGCGCATAGAACATGCATTAGAAATTTAAGCAAGTATATAAAAATGCCAAAGACATAAGAAAGCTGTGCCACTGTGTTTAATCTGAATAAGGCAAATGCCTTGATAATATAGTCAGGGCACTGCTGCTACCAAGCTACTAGAAATGACCCAATGATGACCCTATTGGTGTCCACTAGAGGCAGCATTGTATAATGGTTATAAAAGCCAGTCCCAAAATCAAATTACCTGACTTGGTCCACCTCTTTCTATTTGTGTGACCTTGGGCAAATAACCCAATCTCCCTCTGCCTCAATTTCTTCACTAATAAAAATAAGAATAATTTTAGTATCTACCTCATAGGTTTATTGTGAGAATAAAATAAGTTTATATATAAAGTGCTTATAAACATGTATTATTTAGCAAGCACTCAGTAAGTTACTCATCATCAATGAGTGAAATGGAATTGAAAGGAGAGATGCATCCACCCTCCACTGCCTCCTGTTATCATCTTAGATTGGCAAATTTGAGATATTGTATGGCACACTGAATGATCAAAAGCAGTTAACAAAGATAGGTTGGTTTTAAGAACACACAGGCCGCTTTTATATGTGGGTTAGGTTTAGGAAGACTGCTGGCCATGCTGGACATCTTTACTGGCAGCCCTGACAGGTTATTTACAAATCTTGATAGAAGAACTCAATCAATTTCTAAGAAAATGTGTTGCTTGCAAGGGTTAGAGTCACACTGTGGCTCAGAGGGCACATAAGTGCTTATACTGGTCATGTTGAATACTCAGATTAGGGGCAACAAGATTTGTCCAGGTAGACTGAATGTTGTGGGGCTGCTGAGAGCCTTGTTCAGAATCTGCTTAGTTCAGTGCACATTTATTATTTTGCCCACCAAGCATTAACTGTCCTTCAGGGTACCATACTCTGAACAAGATTTCTCTCAGTTTCTCTAGAAATCATCCTTTACTGACTCTCCATCTGGTTCTAGTGGTCCAACCTCAAAAAGGACACACAACCCATGATTTACAAGTCCTCTGGTTCAAGGTTAGGCATGTAACCCAAGTTCAGAAATTTAAAGTAAGTGTATCAGTTAGAATTCTGTTTCATTCAGAGTGAATGCCAGCGTTTGATGGGAATTGTCTATAAAAAGTTGTTTTCACTTCTACTGTATTTTAACCTAGGATGATGTAGGCTTAGAATAGCTGAGTGATCTTTTTTCCCTCTAGAGATTAAGAAGAAGCCAAAAATAACAAAACAAAGACAAAAACAAAAACAAAAAAAAGATAAGACAGTTAAGACAAAATAAAGGGAGTAGGATAAAGTTCTGATAGCATTGTTTGAGCCCTGACCATGCCTCACTTAAAATAAAACTATTCCTTGGATTTTTAAACTAGTTAAGCCACTAAATTCCCCTTATTTTTTAAGCAAGTTAGGATTAGTTTTCTGTCATATACAACAAAAAGAATCCTAACTGATGTACTTAGGAACTGAAAGAGACTAAATCTGCTAGTTAAAGGCATTATTTCTATAGCTGACAACAACAACAACAACAACAACAACAACAACAACAACAACAACAAAAACGGAATAGTCTAATCTGACAGATTCTTAGCATGCTCAACGGTATTCTTCAGTGCCTTTGATTGGATCTTTGTACAATCTTACTCGTGTTCATAATTAGCATACATCTGATTTCGATAGTGTCTTTTTTTCTAAATATCTCAAAATAATCTTTCCCAATAGAAGGAATAAAGTATCTTCAGTTTTATCCATGTGGATCTCATATCTCCATTTACCTTTAAGTATGTCTATATGGCTCACAGCTCAAAAGTGTTATTCTATAACAAGTCTTAAGCAAAAACAAAAACAGAAAACCTAAGTATGTAATCTGGAATACTAATCAGGTAGAAAATAAACACAAAAATTTGGTGGCCAAAAATGAAATTGTGAAAGATCTTTATGACTTTTCTTTATGCTACAATATATTTTGATAAACTAATGCAAGTGTCCAGTTTTAGGTATGTCACTTATGCTAACCTGGAGATGGCATGCTGTTGTATAGACACCATAATAATCTGAGTATAATTAGGAGATAGAAAACACAGAGTAGGTTAGGAAGAAGGTTGATATAAAAAATTATTAACTATGATAAAAGAGTAACTATAAGCCAAAAGGAAATTCTATATGGCATGCTAGGGCCAAGGAAGAGTACTCAAGGAAGGATACACTTGGAAGGCATTTAGATTATTGGAGAAGGTGTGGCTTGACCACTGGATAGCAGGTAATATCACTGGATCAGTCAGGCGTGAGCTGTTCGAAGTTGATGGAGTTTGGAGTGCAGTTGATGGAAGTAGCACTGGAGTTACAGGCAAGTAACAAGCAACCTACACAGTACATAGTCGAACAGACACTTGTGACATGAGTGTGCAGTGTGAGTCTGGGTGCTAGTGGGGGTAAAAGTCCTACAGAGCATATGGCACACAGTAGCTCTGGCTGTCATGCCAAGATGACTGTGAGAAGGTGATGATAGCCAGGCTGAAGTTGAAAGACCAAGGAAGAACCATGTTTTGAGCCCATGGCTGGAGCAAAAGTCATCCAATGTTATGCCGTTCGTACTACCAGTCCCTGGTTTCACATAAGAAACTGCAAGAGAGCTTCTTTTTCCTGCATTGTGTTTCCAGCATCCTCTACTTGAAGAGCTTAACACTATACTCATTTCAAGAAATACTTGAAGGAATTTCATTGTTTATCACAAAGGATGTATTGAAGGGTACATGCAGAACTGAGAGGCAATTAAATTAATAACTGACAGTCAAAAGCTAAGTCAGCCCTTCTCTATCCTATGAATCCTTCTTTCTCTGTTTTTCTTGCCCTATTTATTTTTTACATATTTTCAAAACCAACATTTATTGAATACCTACTATTCATCAAGAAAAAATGAAAAAACACAATCCATGCCCCCAAGGGGCTAGAGGGGATACAAACAAGGAAACAAATAATGTAAATACAATGTGATGAGACTATAACAGATATACGTTTACCAAGTTAAGCTCTGTGGAAATTAAGAAAGACTTCTGTCAGGTATTAACTTCACTGTGTTGTATCACAGAAATGTGAGGCTTATAGCAAGTAACATTGCTAAAAATCATCAAGAGATTGAGATTTAAATTATTAATTTTTTTTATTTCAGTGCAATCAAGTGTTTCCTATAATAACATCACTTTCATTATTCCTGAACATCGATAGGCTTTCTCCAGAGGGCAAAAACTTCAAGAACTATACATAACCCAAGTCTAAGTGATTTAGGCTGCTGCCCACAATCATGATGTGCCCATAGGAATATGATATATTCACAAGACTATTGCATTTGATAGGAAGAAAGACATTTGAAGCTTTCAGCTGACCTCGGATATTTATATTTCTGAAATTTCTAATTCAATTAAAAAGAATCAAAATACAACTTTGCCCAAAGATAGGGAGCAGTCCTTAATTTGACAAAATCTAAAAAAGTAGGCAGCTGTACTTCTCAGTCTGGAATTTAGACAAGAGATAAGAGCTGGAGAATATTAGTTTAAAAGTCAATATATTAGCTTGTTAAAGTTGTGGGATTGCTCAGAGAGGAGCTATAAGAAGAGAACAAAATGACTGTCTTAAGTTTGAGTTTCATAGAAGGAGTCCAAAATGGAAATTCTTGTTTAGCTTATTTCTTGAAAGAGTATTCTCAGGAGAAGGGAAGGGGGACAATGAGGATAGTGCTGGGGAAAAACTAAGCAAGAAAGAGATCTCAGATGGAGCCTAACTTTAGCTTAATCCCATAGAGAGGTCTGATTCAATGTACCTCAGAGTACCACCTTTAGGCAAGGGGATCAGCTTTTTAGAATCCTTCTGCCACCCAGGAGTTGTTAGCTGCAGGCTGTCCTGAGACAGGAACAGAGCATGGCCTCCAGAAGAGGTAGCTCCTGGCTTAGGTAAGTCATCAGAGAAGGGGGTCAGCTGTGAGCCATTAGCGGCCAACACTAACAGCAGTTGAGAAACTGGGCACTCAGGCAGGTAAAAGTGATCAGAGTGGGACACCAGTTGTGTCCCCACCATAAAGATTAAGGAATAAATCCTGGGGAATCAAAGTAGAAGTCTAAGAAGGATGAATTTAAAAAGAATAGTAATAGTAGCAGCTATAGCAGGTGCATCTAAACATTACAACAGAAACAAGACTGAAAATATAGCCGAGTAGACCAGTTAAAAATAGCTCTCTGCAGTCAGCTCATTGTCAGATCCTCAGATCACTCTAAATAGAGAGAGCATTTTTTGAGATTACACATATTTTGCATTGCTTTCTGTTATTTTCTAAAATTATATGTATGAAATAAAGCAAAACTAAAACCTATACCAGGACCTACGACAGTCACTACCCTCTTGTCCTTGAAAAATGCCCATCTCAGAAAGCAAGGCCCAATAATTAGCAATCTACCTGGAACACCACAAATCACATGGAGGGGGACTTGGAAGTGGCTTATAGGTCTACTGGCTTCCCTACCTACTGTCACTACAAGGCTTTGAGAAGTTTAAAAAATTTTAAAGGGTGTTCTTACAAAGGAGATGCTAACCTACACTATAATAAAAGAAACTAGAAATGATAATGTGTAATTAAGAAAGCACTGTGTGATAATATCTTAGTGATTTGTGGTTAGTTTGCCTTGAAAAAGCATACTGTAAATGGTTTTGTTTAGATTATGTTTTTGTATTATATGAAGTACATAAAAATTTGTACTGACTGAAAAAACTTTTGATTCCTAATTTTATTAAACATTGCTTCCTTATTAATATTAAACCAACTGAGCCTGTAGTACTTAAGCCCTGATTGTTTAAGCAAGTCTTGGGAGTTGTACACATGGTTCTTTACAAAGACTCATGGAATATAGTCAGAATATACTGTTATACTTCTGTCTCCCATTCATCCTCTCACCCTTTAAATATATTCAGTGAGGCAAGCTTATCCTCTGGCTTTGGCTGAAAATCCATTCAGCTCAGTGATTTCCCCAGCACTTGTTGAGTGTGCAGTCCTAAATTGGCCTTATATTCTCTTGTGAAGCAGATATTTACAGCTGGCTTTCTCTCATGGGACAAATTTGTGAATTCTTCAGAGATATCCAGCATGAGAGTGGACTCTCAAATTGGTTCCTTGATTCAGATAAATCTATTCTCTTCCAGGGTTTCTTGATACCCTCTCCAGCCTTTAATATTCTGACCCTCGCTTCTAACTTCTCTCGAGTGCCCTCCAGGCTTCCCTATCAGGCAGCATAAGGCAGAGCCCCATTCCAGGTCCCTCGGGCCTGTGGCCCAAGTAATTTCCTTGAATCCTTCCTTCCTCTCTTAATATAAAATGAAGGGAGACATGCCCCATGGGAAGACAAATACTCTCAAGTTTTTTTAACTCCATATTAAATTTTCTTCAGCATTGTCTGTTTTATGACTCACCTTGGTATCTTGCAGATATATTGCCATCTAGGTTAAAACCTCCAATGTAATACCCTTTTACATGGAAAAATCAATGGGAAATAACCCCCATGTCTCATGTAAAAGTTTTTGGGGAGTTTCAATAGTGAAAACACCCCAATTTTAATAGTTGAAAGCATGGGAGAGAGTGGTCAAAGTCCAGAAATAAACCCTGGTCCAGGGAACAGTGGCATCATGGTTATTACGCAATTCCTGAAGTTCTAGCAGCCCCATTAGTGCAGGAGAACTCTTGGAACATGTGAGTAACCTACCTTAAAGCTTTGTCTGGGTAATTGGGGCCATAGGTACTGACAATCTAACTAGAAGGTCAACTTCTAATTCTTTGCCCATTATCCCCTATAAAAAGGCCTCCTTTCTCTGTCTTTTTCTCGCTCTTGCTCTCTCTCACTCGCTCTTGCAAAAATTATTTTTACTAAATCCCATTGACCATTGAGGGTGGATTAGGGAAGATTGGCTCAGTCGTCACCTAAAACAACTTTTTTAAAGCCTCATTAGACTTAATATTTAAGGAGAATCACTTTCTCACTTGAAGTATTCAGGTAATTATTTTAATTTTCTGTTTCTCTCTACTGTTATGGAACTATCCTGAGCTAACTAGCAAGAAAGAAATCTGCAATAGAAATACATCCAATCTTAATAAGATTTGGATAATTAGCTTACAGGATGGAGCCAATTTTGTTTCCCAAATTAACTAATTTTTTAACTCAACCACAACTCATAAGACTTCTTTATAAATTCACTTTTCCACTCTAACAACATACTCAAAGACGCATAAACTAAGAGGCTGAGCTCATGTTTTATGTTATTTCTTTGTTGGAAAAGACAGTCTTGGGGACCCATAAAGATATAAAATTTTTCTTTCAAAGTAATAATTGTATAATATTATACATGACAACTAAAATATCACACTTATATATACCATATTGCACCAAAGTCCATATATGCTTGGAACATTTTTTCACTTTATGTAGAATAGTTATGAAAATCAATAGAAACACTTTGCATAAAAATTCAGTCCTCGGTAGTCTTTCTCTAGCTAATTATCACTTTAAAAAAGAAGAAAAATTCTAACCATTCAATCTAATGCAAGAAAAGATTATAGGGCTCATGAAAAAAAATGCTTTTTAAATTTATTAGCAGACTTACAGAGAAATTGGTTTGCCATCCCTTCATCACCTGGCCAGACCCTGAACTTTAAAAACGTGATTAATTTCAGCTGCTTTAAAGGTTTAGATGAAAAAAAGAATCTAGTTTCAGGCAGATTTAAACATCCCCCCAAGAAAAATAATTAATTAATTAATGTTCTATGATACTCGAAAATCAATAAGTCATTAAACTTGTCTCTAGTGTTAACTGCCTTGAAATCACCTTTGAGGTATTTACAGGCTATAATTTCATTGAGGTATCAGTAACCAATTCTGTTTTCTTCACTAATGTCAAAACTATAACATAAATGTATAAAGTTTTTATAAAAGATTTCTCCCAAAATCACCTTTTGCATAATAGCAAAAGTAATGAAAGCAGAGCTCAAGTTTCAGGAGAAAAATTTTATAGGGAAAGGGTTAGGCAGGATGATAAGAGATATTCATGCAAGCAAGTAAAAGAAAAGGACAGGAAAAAGAATTATTAAATTTGTATTGATCTTCTTATGAGGCTTGCTGCTGAAAGAAGTAAGCATTCAGCATTTCAATATTTTTTATGGCAATAAGAATGTAGAAAACCATAATATATTCACCTTAACTTATTGTTAGCCTTCTGGGAGTAGTCTTCATAAGTCCTCTGATACCATCCAGCTTCATTTATCTGTCCTCAACACTTGCATCTGTATTTGAAAAAGGAAGTATACCTAAAATCAGAAAACTATACTACTTTTAAGTTTCTAGATCTTTACTATAATACATCTCAAATATTAAAGTACATAAAAGTAATTATATAAACTTGTTTAAAATGCAGAATCTAGCACAGTGATCATCATCACAATCATCACTGAAGATTCTCAATCAATAGATCTATAGTTTAATTTATAACTTTTTATAACTTTTTTAAGGCTTGAAACACACTGGAAAAACACTAATCTAATTTTGAGACTCACTTTCAAGTTACCTGGAGATTGTTATGAAGAGTATAATCAACCTATAACATCTGGAAGGAATTAACATAAGAATCAAAATAAATACACAAAGATGATGGTGATGATAGATACATAGATAAATAGATTAATGATAGACAGACAGACAGATCATTCCAATGAGATGAAATGCAAGGGCAGGTAGGAAGTGAGCAAAGGAGATGAAGAGAGAAAAAAAGGAGATGGTCATGTTTGTTTGTTTTTTAAATAAGGTAGTTAAGGTTAAGTCTATATAATACAAAACAATTTTAATTCTTACACTAAATTGGTTGGTTGTTTAAGAACATGTAGACGCTGCCTTTGTCAACTTTAGAACAGAATGTAGTTCTTTGGGATCTATTTCCTTTTTATTCTCCCTCAGTTTTTTCTCTCCCCCCAAAACCAGCTTACCTCTCTTTTCTCAGCTTTCTTCTTTTGTGATTTCTTTTACTCATTTCTTTCTGGTCATTTTATCAATTTACTATTTTATTATATCTTGTTTCTATGCCTACCTTAAGCACTTTTACAGTGTGATTAAAAGAACTGTCAATATAATGGCTTTCCCACTATCTAAGGCTGAAAGTTTAGAGCTTCTTTCTTTTAGGTTAAGCTTTGCCTTATCTATCAACTTCTCTTTTAAAAATCTATGTGCTTCTGGAAGGGATATATACTTTTAGAAAATCAAGTCACTGTCAGCTGGAAATTCTTTTTCCTTGACAGTCAGAAACCAGCAGGCATGGCTTTGGGCTTCTAACAGACATAAAAGGAAGGCATCTTGGTCTGCTTTAAAATTTAGAGACATCTCACAATATGTATTAAATACATATTTAGTTATTGATTTTTCCATCTTCAATTAATTGTTTTAAATATACTTCAATTGTTAGAAACAGCAAATTTTAACATAAAAACATTTTCCTAGATTCGTAGACTCACATAAATGGAAGAAAAAGCTGAAGACAACAGCAATCTATCCTTTAATGGAATTTAACAATGAATTTAACAGTTTCTTGAAAATATAGTCTTAAAATACACACACACAGGTTAAGGACATTAGGAGTTGTAAGCCCCCATATCTCTACCTCCTTTCTCACCTAAAAATGTTCCACAACCTGCCTTACTAAAAGCCCAATTTAGCAATGCATTAGGCAATGACCATTGCTGGGAAATTTTTCTAAGTATCAACTAAAAATTTCTCATATTATGACTATTTTTTTCCTTTTATTTTGTGCATCGTGAAGATAAATATCTAATCACAATGCTTTTTTAAAAACTTTTTCCAGAATCTGTACTCAAATACAGAGGCTATTCCTGTGTTCAGCTTCTTTTATAATTTATGCAACTCTTCAGTAGAGGTCCTACTAAGAATTTTTATTGTTTCTGCTTCCTTACAACCACACATAACCAGAAATATTATTAAAGCTCATTTTCATTCACTGCTTATGTTTTCATGAAAATGTCAATACTTGGCACTTAAGAAACAGCATTTTTCAATATTACTAGAAACAGAAAATGATTAATGTTTAAATTTATTAGGCACTCAATAAATGTTTATTGAATTTAGCTGAAGTATCATGAATTTTTCTATTTTTAATCTTCATTATGATTTATTTTCTATTTTTACTTATTATGAGAAAACATTTTCATATTCCAATAAAATAGTTAGATTTAATTATTTCCTCCTTTGAATAATTCTTTATTCACTGCTATTATGTGTAATATTTCAAATGAAAATATTCTTACTGCAAGTCTCCTATATCCATGTTTTTTTCTTGCAACAAATAAATGTATTAAATTTTTTCTCTTCTTTATAGTAATCCTTACCACCTACCTGACTTTGAGAAACATTGTGAAAATTGATGAGGTCATGAATAAAACACTTGAAACTCCTTATTTTGGGTTTAAAAAAAAAAAATCTATAAAGGAAAACAGTAATATTGTATTTGTTTTTTCTGTTTTTTATAGACATCTTATGATAATTCCTTAAAAGATCTTTTTATCCCTTTTATCTTTGTGAATAATATGAACTTGATAGAATATGGATTCTCTTTTAATAATAGTTCATTCATTTCTTTCTGTTACAGAAGATAAATTCACCATTGTCCATTTAAATAACAACTAAATGGGCATGACTAGACCAATTGATTTCAAATTCAGATATAGAAGTTTAATAGTATATCTCAGCTTTTCCATAGCTAGCCCATCAACCATGGAGGAAATGCTGTCTCTTAAAATCAAGGACTAGGAAACCTTCTTGCTAGAAAATTAGAAATTTTCAGGAAAATTCTTTACTCCTCTCTATGTTGATTTTCCCCTTGCACTATTCATCAATCAGTTACAATGATTACTTCTCTGTCATTTTGCATGTGCGGTATAATGGAATTAAACCAAACATCAGGGAACCTGGGTCCAAATATCTCTCCACCACTTACCCACTGATTAACTTTGAGCAAGTATTTCTAAATCTCAATTGCCTTTCAGGAAATAGAACAATATTTTCTCTCACTAATCATAATGTTTTTGAGAGGAGAGAATTAGAAAACGACTGAGGGCACTATATATATTTTAAATTGCTTTATATGAAAAAGATACTATGATGGTAGCCTATCTAGCTTTATTAACAATTTATCCTACAATTCTATCTTTCAATTACATCATAATTCTCAAATAAACAAGTTGAGGGAAAAAAGCTATTGGCAAACTGAAGGGTCTTCTCATTTACCCAGCCTTCATCTACATATAGATTTAAAGACACTGCGTTCTTACAGGGGTCTTAAAACACCTCTCAACATTTTACACATTCCTTTCAGTTCTTTGACCAATAGTCCTGTCTCTGCTGTCCCCTGCTCCTAGCCAGCTCTTGTCTTTCCACCTGGAATGTTGTTCCTTCATCCACGCCTATTTAAATCCTACTAATCCTTCAAAAACTAGCTTAAAAGTCACCTATCCCACTGAATGTTATTCAATATCTCAAATTACAAGTAAATTTTTAAATGTATTTTCATTCTTGTAGCACCTCTCTTTATACTACATGTACTCTAATCTCCTCCTTAAGACTATGGCCAAATTGAGTTGGAGGAAGAAATTCTCTTCTTCATTGCTATATCTTGGTGCCAAATAAAAAAAAACTGAACATGAAATTTGCTGAACAACTCTCTGGTACTCTTATTCATCTGTCTCACACAATTAGTCTTTCATTTGTTCTCACTGCACCTGCAACAAAACAATCTGTAAGAATATAATTTTGTGCCACCTATAAATCCAATTTAAATGCTTAAGTCTTTTACTCAAGATTGCATTGTTATCCCTTTCCCCTTCCCATCTTTAACTACACACACACACACACACACACACACACACACACACACACACACACACAACTTAATCTGCTGTTTTTCTTCTTATCATCCCAGAGGATATTTTAAATTCCAATCTCTAATGCCCTATATCTTTTGCATCTCGTGGGACACCTTTCTTTATCAATCATTTCAAGATCTAGCCTAAAAGTTTACTCCTCCAAGAGGCCTTACCCGATTAACCCTTTCACACAGTTCTTTTATAAACCCTAAGCTCTCAGATACTAGGGCAGTATCCTTATAAAATGAAAGAGAATGCATGACTCAACACTAGAAATATATTAGGATATACTGCCTAAAAGCAAAACTACCTTAAGGCAATTTATCAGTGCCCTTCAGGGTTTATTTCTAAAGCATAAAACTAACAACTGCTAGAGTTATTTTTGAACAATATATATACACAAACATTTCTCATCCTTGCATTTTTGTGTATGTGAACCGTATTTCTTGGGAACAGAGAATTTTGCGCTACATCAGGGTTTACAGTGTAAAGACAGAATGCACAAGCAACCCTTGCTTATTTAACATAATGTCTTTCTAGAAATTATTTTGTGAATTAGATTGCCATGAAGTAAATCAAAATCACTCACTGAAAGAGTGCAACACCAGTAACGAACTCTGACAAAGAACCCAGGATCTAATAGGTCATAGTTATAACTAATAATACTTTAAAGACATATTAGGAAATATAAAGTTCTTTCATAATTCAAAAAACATTTTTAACAGTAAAGTATTATTTATGTCCTATATTAGGTAAAAGACATAGATCATACACTAATTATCAAAAATTTTGTATGAACATAGAAATTTTTTTAAATTAAATCTACCATGCTGGCTATAATAAATATTTAACATCATTTTCCCCAAAATTTTTGGACACCTCCCCCAATGATGTTTTAGGTCTGGCAATGCACTCCCCTTATGATGAATAGTCAAAAGCCATTGACCTGGGCTCTGATCTGACAACTACAATCTGTACTTGCTAAAATTAAAAAGCAAAGTCAAATTTTGCTGGTAAATAGGAAAGAACATAGGCTTTGGAATAAGTCCACTCTGGTGCACATTCCACCTATAGTTGTGCAAATGTATGTAAGCTATTTGAACTCTAAACTTAAGTTTTTATAGCTGTAAATGATTATTCTTAATAACTAAGTGGTTAGTGAAGATCAAATTAAATAAAGCACATGATGTGTTAAGCATGTACCAAGTATATAGCAAATATAATAAATACCAACAAAGTTTCTATTATTATATCATTATCATTGGCATTATATAAGGCACACATACTCACATGAATTTCACGTGGTAAATAACCTATGACGTCCATCCCTACCTTATACCTAGGAGAACACTTAAGTGCTAGGGATATGATATACTAGACCCAGAATGGCCTCAATGGACAAAGGGCCTTATGAGCTTGCTAACAGCAAAAAGAATGCTGGCTTTCATAAATTTTGACAGAATTCTGTCATATGAATTAATCTCCTTTAGTTACTGAGGGGTAAATTAATCTATGTTTTTAAATATCTTGACTGAAATTTGTTTATGGCCTAATGAGTAATCAATTATTCCTGGAAAATTTCCAAACTACAAGTCTCACAGATGCTCTAAGAATTGGAACTTAGTATACTTGATCTTTCATTTATTCAAGTGTTGCAGCCTAGGCAAAACTGAGTCCAATTTTAGACATTTTTGTCTTTGCTTATGGCTAGGCCATAGCTATTTCTTTAACAGAGAGTCTTAATTAAACTCTTTAATTTTAATGAAAGTATGAGAACCCTACCCTCCATTAAGTAGATATTTAAGACAGAGGCATCTTTCTTCCCTTACTAACATAGAATTATTCCACTTAAGGATTTTGCCAGAAGTCATCAACAATACCTCTTTGCCAAACCTCAGAAGCCCCTTTGAAGCATGGACTATAGTAGGTGCAGTTTTACTTCTTTGCTCCTCTGTGTATCATCCAAGGATCAGTCTAAACTATACTGTCTGGGTCTTCCACAGAATCACCTTTATTAAATGATGCTTTAGTTTGATGAGTTATCCTACACTGAAAAACACTAAACTTTAATGCCAGAGCCTCTCCTCAAGCAGTTATGTTTTATTATATGGATGATGTTAATCAATTTGTCATAATTCCATCTTTGTTTTGACTCATTAGGAAAAAAGTTTGATTTTGTGTCCTACCTTTAGATCTGTGAGAATTTTAGAGCACATATTCCTATTTAGTTTTCTTGTAGCCCCATTTCATTATTCTTCCTTATTTCCTTTCACATTGTCTATTTTCAGTCATTATGGTGTATGTACTATAATTTTGCTTATATTCTTGAAATTTAGGAGAGGTATTTTGGGAAATACCATAGATTCTCTTAAAGCTATTCAGAGAAATGTCATTAATTTACCAGTAATAAAGGGAGAGATTCTGTTTTCATGTGATTCATTTCTCTTTCAGATTCTCACATATATCTTCCAATGAGCCTCTTCCAATAGTCCAGACCAACCCTAATTTCTAAATAATTCTTATCAAAATAAATATATCAATATCTACCTAGAATTATATCATGGATGAGTAGTACTTATAGCCTCTAAACTTTTTTTACCATCATCATTACAACCAGCCCCTTGCCATTCCTATCAGGATGCTATTGGAGTTCTGTCTTGAATGGACAGATTACCTATAATCAGCAATGTCATTGCCTGCCTGATTTCAAATATTATTGTTACTACAAAGTTTTCTATTGCTAGGCTAGTACTATCAGCCTGACACCAATTAGTATCAAGATGGTACTGTGGATGGTTCAATCCACACTTGGTCTTGCCCCACACATTATACACTGTGCATTTGACTGGCCTGCTGCCTTGTGAGAAACAGCTTGTAGAGGCCAATTTATTTTCTCAGCATGTGCCTCTGGTTCCTGATTTATCCTTTTACCCTGAAATGAAGTCTCCAAATGCCTAACACCAAGCACCACTGCTACAACTGAAGTTCAAAAATATGATATTGACCACCATAGAGCTTTATATAGAGATGGTAATTGATATTAAAAAATAGTCTGTAGTTCTCCTAGCAGGGATCCCCAACCCCTGGTCTGTGGCCCGGTACCGTCCATGGCTTGTTAGGAACTAGGCCACACAGCAGGCAGTGAGCAACATGTGAGCAAGCGAAGCTTCATCTGTACATGCAGCCTCTCCCTAGCACTAGCATCACCACCTTAGCTCCACCTCAGATCATCAGGTATTAGATTCTCATAGGAGCACTTGCCCCTGATGCCAAAAAGGGTGGGGACTACTGTACAGGATACTTCAACGCTAAACAGAAATTTGATTCTTGGCCTTGACAGAAAGATATACCTTATTAGAAAATTGAAAATGAAAGGTGAAAAGTGGTGAAGCAGCAAGAGATCATTTCTACATATATTTACCTATGAAATATATACACATGTACCTAATGCTATAGCTACACACATTTTTAATTGTAAAAGCACACCTAATGTCAACAGTAGGGGGAAAGGATAGTAAATTAATGGTATTTTTCTTAATATGTTTCCCAAGCTAACTTTTGAGCAAGCTGCAACACCATTATTTTGGCCAGGACTGTCTATTACATATAAAATTTTTTAAGATTTCACAACAAAAAGCCAGGTTCAGCCAACATATTTATGTAATAAAAATAAAAGAGCTTCTTAAAGATATTACTAATCTAACTGTGGAAATTACTCAACATTTTATTTTCAGCCATAAAACATATTTACACATACTTATACAATGTTAACCATGAAACATAATCATTCAGGTTATTTACTTGAATGATTAAATTTTATTTAATCTAATTATTTACAGCAGTATATACCAGAAAGGATCAGAAACTAAAGCTAGTTCCATTCCCTAAGATAACTCTTAAAGTGTATTCTGAAAACCACTTGCTTCAGAGTAGCCTGGGAAGTCAGTTTAGAGTACAAATACAAGAAACCCGCTCAGGCATCTAGAATCAGAATTTTGGGGGTTAGAGCCCTGGAATCTGATTTCTTTCTAAGCTTTGTTGATTCTAAGTCCACTAAAGTTTGAGAATCACAGCACCAAAAGAAGACAGAAAACAGGCAGCCTAAGCTATAAGTGGGGAGGTTCCTTGTAACATAAGAATGCAGCAGCAAGTTACACAGTCCAAGCAGGCAGTTGGCAAGATGAAGTTGGGTATCTTCCACAAGTGTCTCTATTCAGCTGGTTTGAAGGTTGACTTATGTTAGCTATGTTAATTCCAAGTTTCTTAACTCTATGGCTCAGTTTCTGTACTTGTAAGATAATAATAATACCCTAAATTAGAGAGTGGTTATGAGAATTAAACAATTTAATACATGTAAAGCACACAATGTCCAACACTATAAGTACTCAATATATATTAGGTGTTACTGGTAACAAAGCTATTCTCCTCAGAGAGAAAAAAATCATTGCTTCAATTTCGAAAACTGTATTATCCAATTCTGTGAAACTAAATATGTAAATCATGAAAATACAGTATTTTACACATGGAAAGAACCATTTGGGTATTATACATCCTATTCTTAATAATTAAGTGATTAAAAGCAATTCACACCCTTTCTCTGGAAAATTTAGCTCTGAAAATTACTCCACTGAGTTTGGTACAATTGATAAATGAACCTCTTGCAAATCAGCTCCATAAAATAGAATTTTTATAGGAAACTTCAATCATTAAGTGGGACTTTCACTAAGTTCTATTTCCACTGTATAAAATTTTCTGAAATCTTTCTTTCAATTCTTTATCACAGTGGAAGCTTACAATCAGAGGGCTTCTGAATAAGATGTTGACACAGGAATTTCAGTACATTCCATCATTTATTTCTTCAGTGGAAAATACTGAAGTCACCTGAGAAAATATTGCATAGAAAATAGCCAATCTAAAATTACTAGATCCTTATCTATTAATAAAATACTGCTAAGGGTAAATAACCATCATTAACCATATCCTAGGCGGTTTCTAAGCAAAAGTGCAAGATAAAATTTATCCTTAATATCATCCTCTCCCTTTTTACAATCTTTCATTCCTGGTGCCTTCCCTGTCTGTCCTTCCTAACATAGATACTATCTTTGTTCTTACCTGCCCACAAAGCTTGTTACAATTTTGCCCCAATGGAAATGATCTGTTCTATATCACATCATTTCATGACCCACTGATTCCAATTATGGATCTAAAATGATATGCAACAGTTTTAGAAGGACTGTTGTCAGCTACACATATCTATCTGAGATCTTGGGGGACCAATTCTGTCCCCGATAATTTTCTAATGCACTTAAAGAATAATGGTAAAAAGTACAGGAGGGTGAAAAAGATATTTAAGAGTAAGTAAATCTCTTAGCAACCATTCATTCTTAGCCCAGTTGTTCCACTTTTGCAAAACAAAACCTTAAAAAGAGCAAATATACAAAACCAAAGCTACTTTTAATGACTAATTTTACCATGTAGATTTACTTTTAATCAGCTCCCACTCAATTCAGGGGTTAGTCATAATTTTGCCTTTCCTCTTGAATTCCACTCCTTCATTCTGAGTACACGATATTGAAAGTCATCAAGTCATATTTCTCTCACCTTTCTGTTTCCTAACCTGAAAAACTACCTGTGTTGCCCCTAACTATTCCTCCTTTTCTGAGTATCAGGGTAAAACATGTTCTTCCTCTTTTTGAAGACTGATACCTCTTCTTGGACTCTGAGTCCTATGTACTTCCATCTAACTTGGAGCTTTATTTTTATCAATTAATCCTTTTTTTCATTGTCTTCAAATCACTCCCTTCCCTTATATAATGTTCAATTTTAAAAACTTATCTCTTAAAAAAACAAAGAAAAATTAAACAAATGGGACTACATCAAACTAGAGAGTTTTTTCACAATCAAGGAAACCAAAAAACAAAAAGACAAACTACTGATTGAGAGAAAATATTTGCCATTGATACACCCAATAAGGGGTTATATATCCAAAATATATAAGGAATTTATACAACTTCACACACATACACACACATACACACACACACACACACACACACACACCAATTTGATTTAAAAAATTGGCAGAGGATCTGAACAGACATTTCTCAAAGATGACATAAATAGCAAATATGAAAATATGTTCATCATCACTAATTGTCAAGAAAATAAAAATTAAACCCACAATGTGATGTCATCTTACACCTGTCAGAAAGGCTATCATCAATGAATCAACAAACAGCAAGTGCTGGTGAGAATGTGAAGAGAAAGAAACCATCATGACTATTGGTAGGATTGCAAATTGATGTAGCCACTATGAAAAACATTATGGAGGATCCTCAAAAAAGTAAAAATAGAACTACCATATGACCCAGCAATTCCACTTCTGGGTATTTATCTGAAAAAATCCAAAGCACTAATTCAAAAAGATGTGTGCACTCAAATGTTCATTATAGAATTATTTGTAATAGCCAAGATATGGAAGCAACCTAAGTATCTATCAATAGATGAAGAGGTGGCTCATATATACAATGAAATATTACTCAGCCATAAAAAGAATCAAATCTTGCCATTTAAGACAACTTGGATGGACCTAGAGGGTATTATGCTAAGTGAAATAAGCCAGACAAAGACAAATGCAATATGATCTCGTTTACATGTGGAATCTAAAAAACAAAATAAATGAATAAACGAAATAGAAACAAACTTAGATACAGAGATCAAACTGATGGTTGCCAGATGGGAGGGGTTTTGAGCGTTCAGGTGAAAATGATGAAGGGATTAAGAAGTATAAATTGGTAGTTACAAAATAGTCATGGAATGTAAAATACAGCATAGGGAATATGGTCAATACTAATCATAATAATTATGGATGGTGTCAGATGGGTACTAGATTTATTGGGCTGATTACATTGTAAGTTATATAAATGCCTAATTATTATGTTGTACACCTGTAAGTTATATAATATTTTATGTCAACTGTAATTGAAAATTTTTTTAATTTTCTTTTAATTTCCTTCTTAATTCTGTATCCCTATCTCTTTTCCCACAGCTTTCTTTGTTTTCCATTCAATTTTATAATTCCCAACACTGTCTTAAAATTTGCTTCTATCCACCCATCTTGACATTTAAACTTTATTGGCAATGGCCACCACTGATTTCCATATTGCCAAATCCAATGGACTGAAATTTTTACATCTGACACTATTGATTAGACTTTTCTTCTTAAAACATTACCCCTTCTTGGCTTCCACAACATCATTTTAAATAAAAGAGATTTATTTTTAATCTCTGTTACTGAATCTTTTCACTCTGCTCATCCCTAAAATTCTCTATACTCACTTGTTTTTCCACCTATACTTCTTCCTTTGTGTTCCAAACTATTCCCATAAATTTACATGTATAAACTAGAGTCCCAAATCAGAATCTCTACCCTCAAATACTTCTGAACTCTACCACCAAACATATTACTGTAATGTCTACTTTGATATCTCTTTTTCCCAGTCATATTTCATACAAGAAACTACTATCTATGCAATCAATCAGACCAGAAATCTGGGAATCACTTTCGAACCCTCAGACTTCCTATGTCTTATCAGAGCACTAAGTCTTGTCAGTCTAAATCCCAAAGCCATCTCTAATCTATCAACTTCCTCCTTCCCTGTGCTACCACTACCTTAGTACAGATTACATTATCTCTTCCTTTAAAGAAAAAATATTTTAAGGTAAAATGATGGATTTTATACAAATATAAACATGTGTTAAAGATATTATTTAACTAATTACGTAATGAGGGAACTATTAAGATATTGCAATAGGTTCAAAGGAGAATTCAAAGTACCATACTTATATAGGCTAATCAGGAATGCTGAATTGAATTTACAAATAGCTGCAAAACTGGCTTTTTCTACAGCAGGGAGGGAAATTGATTTTCCTTTCACCAGACAGAATTCATTTGCACTTCTATGGATAGGAGTCATTTGCATTGCCATCATCTACAATTTACAGAGTTTTAAATAGCTCAGACAATGAAAGATGCAAACTCCATAGAATCAAATAAATCACAAGGGTATGCTCTAGACAACACATACATTTTGACTGAAGACACCTAGTAGTGTTTTTGGTCTACTTCAAAGTCTTCTACAAATTTTTCTGACAGATTTTAGCATGTTTACTAAAAGTAAAGTATAGTAATATCTCCCCTCTCTTGAAAATACCTCATTGGCTCCTTATCAACCACAAAATAAAATCTAGCCTCACTCTACTGGGTAGAATTATCATCTTCATCTCCTGATCTCCAACTCACCCCACTCTCACATCAACAAATACTTTATACCATTAGATGCAATACCAAAATGTTTACCTTTCCCCCAGATAACCCCTTGATGTTTTATATTCATTACCTTTCATGTGTCATAACTTTTTCCTGGAATGTACTTTTGTCCAACAAATAAAGCCCTATTAATTTCAAAGCCAAGTTTAGAAGCTTAATTTTCCAGGAAGGTTCTAGCCTATCCAAACAGAATTAATTATTTCCTATCAATGTAAATTATTTGTTTTCATATATGACTCCCTCTAATAGACTGAGAGCTTCCTAGAAACAGAATTAAAAACGTTTATTGTGTGGTCATTAACAGCAGAGACTTGAAAGTCAGAACTAGGTTCAAATTCTGAATCAATCACCTAATCGCTGAGTGACACAGATAAGTCACCTAACCTCTCTATGCCTTAATTTCTTCACCTGTAAGTGAAAGCATTGTAATTTTGGGCAATGCCTTGAATTGGACTACCTTTTCTGTTTTAATCCCTATTTTACAATCTACTAACTCTGGTATCCAAGAAAAGCTACTTGCCCTCTTTCCCTCAAGTTTTCATCTATAAAACAACACTGAAAATAATACCTCATAGGGTTGTCAAGAGATGTAAAGATCTAATATGTGTAAAGCAGTGTAATAATTAATTCTATGTGTCAACTTGGTGAGGCCAAGATAGACTAGAACTCATATGTTTTGTCAAACATTAATCTGGATATCACTGTCAATATTATTTTTTAGATGAGATTAACATTTAAATCAGTAAACTTTGGATAAAGCAAATCATCCTCCATATTATGAGTGGGTTTTATTCAATCTGTTAAAAGCCTGAAGAGAAAAAGATTGATGTCTCCAAAGGAAGAGGAAATTCTGTTTCCAGACTGCCCTCAGACTTGAGCTATAATATCGACTTCCCAGGGTCTCTAGCCTGTTGGGCTGCCCTGCAGTTTTCAGATTTGCCAGCCTCCACAATCTCATGAGCCAGTTCGTTGGTGTAATTTTTTATTATTATTAGAGCTTTGTGGAATAAATGAATTAATGTATATAAAACACTCAACTAAACATCTGACAGGTAACAAATCAATTTTAAATAGTATTGTTACTTATATTTCCAGGGCTGAACATAATACCTGGTATAATAAATGTTTGTTAGTTATCTGAATAGATGAATACATGAGTGAATAAATATATAATATCACATAGAATATAGCAGTCACTTTAAGCTCACATGTATTATATATATACATATTCATGTTAATTACATGATATTTAATGTTAAATGTTAAAGGTATTATTCTGAATATTTCACCTGTGGAGTATTAGAAACTCAGAGAAAGAAAATGTGCTTGAGAAGAGACTAACAAATCTATTGTGTTCAAGAAAAAAGGAGTAGTTGGGGTTAGAAACAAGAAATACAAATATACTTTAAAAAGGATTGTCAACTCAGGTGTGGGAGGAGGGGGTAATACAAACACTATCAACGAACCTCCAGCCATCAGTCAATATTTAGAATCCAGACAGCATAAAAAATAAAAAAATAAGGGATTGTAAACTGACAAGTTCCTTGCAATCTGACAAGGGTTGCCTTGCCTAAATAAAGAAATAAATAAAATAAAATTTAACATGCCCTAAACTCAATTTATAATCTTACCCCAAGGCTGCTAATCTCACTATGATTTTCTATCTAATACATAACAAGTCCTGTCAGTTTTGTAAACAGACTCTTCTCTTTTCTGTCCTTCCCTATTCAATCTATGACCAATCTAAGTCCTACCTGGTCTCTCTCTCTCTAATAGCTAATCTTTCACAACTTCTTTACTTCTGCTGTCAATGCTTTACTTCCATCTTTTTTTCTCATCTTGTTTATTTCAGTAGCCATGCAACAAGTATCTCTATGTCCCAAATCCTCTGACTCAAATACATTCTTTACACTGCTATCAGAGAAATTTTTTCTAAGCTGCACATCTAAACATTAACTTCTTGCTTCAATTCTCAACAGCTATTCATTATTTTTATGATGAAATACAAATTCTTCATGAAGACAAATAAGGTCTTTTATTATCTTCTGCCTGCTTCTTCAGCTACAGCATCTCTCATCATTCTTACCCTCAAAATCTATGCCCTGGGAAAACTGAAATGCAGATGCAAATATTTGATGTGTCTTCTATTGCCTACTAGCTTTCTTTTCATGTTACCCCTTCTGACTAAAAAACTACTCACCATCATTACCACTTTCTTATCTAGCATATCTCTATCCCTAGCATATCCCTTTGTCTAAGACTCATCTCCTCATGAAATCCTTTCCTGTTCTACCCCCAAATTGACAGGATAACCTATCTTTTATGAATTCATGGTGACCTGTACTGACCTCTTTCACAGTTCCCATCATATTGGATAATAATTATCTTTGTATAGTAATTCACTTATCTTTTTCCACTTACATAAGAACTCTTTGAAAGTAGAGACTGATCTCTTATCTCTGTAACCCCAGTACAAGGGGATTGAATTCATATAGTCAAATCTAGGTTCCCCTAAGGTAAAATTTTAGGTCTAGGAGAATCAAATTATATAATGTACATAAACCTTTAGTTAGATGTATAATGAAGCTGGATTACACAATAACAAAGATAAACTGTTATGTATCTTAGTGTGAGCTCCCACCCAGAAACTTAGGGAAACATAACCTAGTAGACTCTAGCAATTGTACATTCAAACACAATTTAATGTCATCAGTTAAAATTAAAACAGGGAGAAAAGCATATAAAGTCATATGATCTACAATCGGCATATCATGTTACCCAAATTTTCTACGTTATTTTACAGTCTCTGGAAGCTCAGTGATGTTCCACAGTTTCTCAGTGTTTCACAGGATCAATTTTCTCAAGATCTCCAGTCAACCATGAGTCCTAAAAAACTGAAGCTCTTGCCCTACATTCCATACCCAGATAAGCAATAGGGAAATTTCTGATTATTCCATGTGAATCTGCCAATTTTTTTCTATCTAATGCTACTCTGTTGTGTAAGAAAGATATAGCTCTTTTTGGATGCCTTCAAGATCAACTGAGGTGACTTCCATGTTTTATACCTCCTAATGTTAAAATCTATATGTTAAAATCTATAATTCCAATTCCTATACTGGCTACCTCCTAACTTAAGCTCTTCACTATTTGTGGATACTAACCTCCTAAAAAGAATTTTTGCATTTTTTGATTCACTAAGGCAGTGGTTTGAAACCTGCATTCAAAGGGGAATCACCTGGAGCCACTTGTTCAACAAAAAATTTGCTGAGTCCCATCTCTGGTAATTCTGTTTTTTTGTTAAGCACTCAATATAATTTAAATGGATCTGATTCTTGAACCAGAGTTTAAAAACCATTGCTAAAGGTAGGATTCTACCCTGACTACTTACCACCATCTTATCACTAATATTGTTGATTATATATTTCTTTCTTCCTTTCTTTCTTCATTTCTTCCTTACAGGTAAGAGACAATGAACCTCAGGAAAACTTTATGATTTGGGTTGCAAAGCACAAGTCCTCTGGTAGTGAAAGTACAATAAATATCACTTCAGGAAACCAAATACATTTTTCTCTGAAATATTCCTATGTTGAAACAACCACAGGACACTGAACAAGGCATCAAAGACAAGCAGCTAAAAATTGAGACTGACAATTATTATTCTTTCTTGTTAATTAGATAGATTTGAAAACATTCTAAAAAATGCAAAGAATTATACAACATAGGTATTATTATTACTATCTTAATATTTCAATGCCTAACATATTCCTTTTGCCTGTGGCAGTGTTCAATAAGCCCTGTTTATCTGAGAAAGCTATTTCTTAAAGAGGCTATGAGAAATGATGCTTGCAAAATTAACCCTTCGAAGAGGCCCAATTCAAATGCCACCAGGAAGGTTTTCAACAGTATTGTTTATGATCTTTGATACTTGTGGACCAGGGTGATATGTTTGTTTGTTTTCTTTTTAATTTTATCTAGAGCGGTTATCTTCCCATTAATAAACTTTTGTGAATGTCTTAAAATTTTTCAAGTCACTCAACAGCTACTAGAACTAAGTCATAATAATTTAATAATTTTAACTACAGAATTACAAAGTAGATAAGTGGGGAATAGGAGAGGAAGGCAATGACCTTGAAAAATGTAATTGATTTTGGTCTGTCGAATAATAGGACAATTTTATTATCATTTAAATAGTAGGACAAGTTTTTTTTTTTAAGTCACAAATAATTTCTAAGTTCTATTAGCATTTTAGATTTAGAAGAAATGCTCTATAATATTGATGTAAAGTAGGTTAACACTCCTAATGCTAGGAGCATTAGGAGTCAGTAGAAGTATGAAAATATATTCCTGGCAGTTAAGAAGTCAGTAAGACTGTGCTCTTTTGTAAAGTGGACCATCACAACCCAAACTTTATTCAGTCTCTGAGATGGCAAAGCAGTCTATTCAATGAACAAGAAAATCATGAACCAAAATTACATAGGCCTGGGCAATGGCTGAAATAAATTTTCTGTTTTGCCACATAGACTTTCGTTTTAGGCACAAAAACATGCCTCTCAATTTCCTTTATCATGTCAGACTACTAGAAGCCTTACTAAGCATCTATTGAGTTCCTACAGATCATTGAAAATATCTTCCAAAGGCTATTCACATGGTCTAAGCCAACTCCAGGGTCCTGTGAATCTATCTTCCATGACATCATACATGAGAAATCATGGAATCTAAAAAGCTAGGCTTACATTCTGGCTTACTGAGTACTAGCTTTGTCATTTGGATCAGGTTACTTAATGGTAATTTAAAATTTTAAGTTAAATTTAAATATACATTTTTAAAAACTTTATAATTTAAGTGAAGAATGGGAGAGGAGAAACACTAGTCTTAGGAAATGGAAGACCAAGTAATATGTCCAATATTTGGTCTAACAAGTCATATGTTGCATAATGATAGGCAAATTCTACCACTATCTAAACAGGACTTTAAAGTTTAAATTTTAAAAAATTAAAATAGACATAATAATACAACATATGAGATCAAATGATTGCACTTGTGACCTTCTGATACAATTGCTTATATTATAAATTGATGTGAGGATTTAAAGAAATAGTACATGTGAAAATATCTGAAGCATGGTGGATCCTCAATAATTTATACGTATATATGTCAAACTCAGGCTCTATAAGTAGGATTCCATTGCTCAAATAAGTATAGCAAAGAATTTGGGTTTGCCCAAAGAGAGGTCTGGCCTTTGCCCTCGAGTTTTAGAATGTAATCTATATCATAACTCAAAGGAGTGTCTTTATTTAGGGCAAAGGCTGGTTGGATACACCAGATCTTAGGGTGAAGCTGACTACACCCAACAGTTCTAAGATGGCGACTGGCTATGCTAGAAAGACCAACCATGTTTTAGCAATAGCTATTTGCAACCTAGCATCTGAGATCAATCACAGGCAATCAATAAATTAATCATGTCTATATAATGGAGCCCCCAATAAAAATTCTGAACATTGAGACTTGAATAAGCCTCCCTGGTTGGCAATACTCTGTGCCTATTGTCACACACCAATTCTAGCAGGATAACAGATCCTGAGGACCAAGGATGCTTCACATTTGGAATCCACCCAGACTCTGCCCTATGGATCTTTTCCTTTGTTATATCCTTTACCTACAAAAAGCCATAACTGTTAGAATATAGTTTTAAGAGAGTTCTGTGACTTCTTTTCATAAGTTATCAGAACTGTGGATGGTTTTGGGAGACTCCCAAACTTGACACTGGTGTTTGCAGTGAGAGGAGTCTTAGAAATTGCACCTTTAAACCTCATGGTTTGCTAACTCTGAGTAAAAGGATATCATGTCATATCTCTTATATTCATATAAATGACAATTTTTTACTCAGAATTTACCACTTGTGGTAAAGTCTTCAAAAAAAAGAGATAAAATAAACAAATTACTGAACACTTCTTAAAGATTATTGTTCTACCAATCATAGATTTGTATTATAATTGGAAGTTTTCTAATTAAGAATATTCCCTCCACATACTCAATGCTTATTTACTTAAAGATAGATATAGTTCCCTAGTTTTGTCTGAAGGCCATGCCCATAGAATCTACACAAATATTCCAAGTTTCCATGCTATCAAGTTTTTGTCTGTCCATAAAATTATGATGAATTGGTCTAAACTTCAATATCCAGGCCAGAGTCCTGCAACACCTGACAGACCTTTTAAATTCAAGAAACAATATTCCATCTGCCTCCTCTCTGTATTTAGAAAGCATTTATATCCAGCTTGGGAGTCTATAGCATATCCTGGAATGTGTGGAGAGGCAACAGGATAAAAGCCCTGGTGATTACTGTAGCTCTTTTTATTTATACTATAGAAAAAAATAAGTTTCATTAAACTACAATTAGTGCTCTATCATTTCTCTAGAGCAGTGGTTTTCAACTGAGTATGATTTTGGCCCCCAGAGACATTTGGTCACATCTAGAGACTTTTTGTTGTTTTTATTGTTATAATGACTAGGAGGAAGAGTGCTACTGGCATCTAGTGGGTAGAAGCCCCAGATGATAAGCATCCTACAATGCATAGGGAAGCTTCCCACAGGAAAAAAAAATTGTCCAGCCTCAAATGCCAATAGTGCTGAAGTTGAGAAATCCTGTTCGAAAGATGTTTAAGTTCAGTCAGACTCAATTTTTTTCCCTGAGATCAGCATAAGAGGATTTCATCTTGGTTCTTTCTGAATATATCACTATTCTTTCCCTGATTAATGGGGCAACCATACCCACAGGCCCAAATCAGATACTCTGCCTAAGGTGAAGTAAAATCCTGAGATATTTAAGCTTCATAGGGATTATACATGAGTATCCCTTGAGGAAAGTGAAATACAGATTTCTCAAGTTCCTCTTTCAGAGATTCTTAGTCAAACTGTATAAGTTGAAATCTAAGAATCTCTATGTGTGATCATTCTCCAGATGATCCTAATTCGAAGCCACCTTTGGAAACTGCTAGAGAGCCATGTGGAGTCCTTGTTAAAAATATAGATTACTAAGGTTATCCTGGAGTTACAGAATCAGAATTTCTAGGGGTAAGACCTGAAAAGTTCTCTTTCTAACAAGTGTCCTTAGAGGACCCTTATCTTCAGGCAAGTTGGGAAACACTGCACAGGAGGGTATGTTAAAAATTTAGACCTGTGATCATGGTTTGTAAAGAGAACAGTATCCTTCCATAAAGATAATATGACTAAAAGAAAAAATAATGTTAAAAGCTAAATTCAGTTTATCAGGGTCCCAGAGGACCAGGGACCATTATACACTTGATTATAAAAAAAGTCAAGTCTGATAAGACACCATGGGAGGAAATGCTTGACCTCACTCTCTGCTATGAAGATGTTGCCCTTAGAACTGTTAAAACTACTTTGTAGAGAGAAGTGTCATTAGTAACTTTCCTTTTCCATGGATATTGCAGAAAGAGAATTTTATCAGCCATAGCTTTGGATTCTATCTCCAGATTTGTGAACATTAACATAAAAGTCAATAGAGACAGTGTGACACGCTCTATTCTCTGGTAGAGGGGAAGCCCTCCAAAATTATAATTCCCAAATGACCTCATTACTCGTGGGCACAAGAACTCAGCCTTGAAATACATTCCTGCTAATACTTGACTCAAGCACTTCAGATATAGCTCGGCAGTGATGAATATCTAGACAGCTCATTTTTGTCAGGCTTCTCACCATATAATTAAGATCCCATAACTGAGTCATATTTCTTAAACAATGAGTAGGTTAAGTGCTGGGCAGCCACAGAAAGTAAACTAATCATCCAGACTCTAACTGTTGCATAAAGCTATATAGAAAAGCCTGCATAAGGGGACAGCACTTATTAAAAACAACTGCTGCTGGTCTCTAGTATATGATCAACTGCAGATACATGCAATCTCAGCTTAGTAAGGATCTAAGCTATCATCTAATTCGACCACCAGAGGATCAAATACTTACTACACTAACCAGCTCTGTGGTCCCAAATCTGGCTACATGACAGGTTATCCTCAGAAGGTTTTTTTTTTAAAAAAATGCATATTCTTGGGCCTCACTTCAGCTCTGCTGCACTACAATCTCTGGTAGGGGTGGGAGAGAATTTCTAGATTAAGTTTGTTTTTTCTGTCTTTGGTCAGCTTTTTTAAGATACCTCATTAAATTGTCATAAAATGATTACACCTGAAATTTACTGGTTTTGTTAACCAATGTCATGATAATAAAAATTAAAAAAATAAATAAATAAAAATAATAAAATAAGAAAAAAAAAGAAAAGAAAAGAAAATGGAGCTGGAGCTGCAAACCCATAACCCAAAGAACCATTTGCAAAGATAACAAGAAAGCAGTTATTATGACTACTGGACTGATGACTGCCAAATTGAAAATCAAAAACATTCTATAGAATAAACATTATTATGTTATCTGAAAAAATAAATGATTGAATGAATAAATAAATAAATAAATAAATAGTCATAAAATGGTTCCCCATAACTTCCAACCATTGGTTTTAGTTCAATTATCTAAGGCCTGTTCTGGAAGTCTCCTTTTTTCATACCCAAGTATCTCCAATCTTTCCACTCTTCAACATATGACATAATATTGAGCCAAGTTCCTAACATCTGCTTGGTCTTCCATAAATAAATGGTTTCTAGTTACAGTATCAGAGCCTAGAAGAAATGCAGCTTTTTAGTGCAGAGTGGAACAAGGCAGGCACTTCCTTCACAACCTAGATACTTTGTTTGTATTAGTACAAAGTATCCCATCCTCATATAACATTGATCTTATCTCAGCTAGATCTCAATTCCTCTTCGCAGTTATTTCATGTTTTCCTTGTCAAGTTCTTCTTCCATTTCTCCACACATACTAGTTCAAGTCTTTATTTAACATTCTATTTAAGACTCACCTCCAAACCCCTTAATCTTAGCTGATAACCATGCTCCTAATCCATACAGACCTACTGTGTCCCCAACCCATCAAATTAATATCTCACACAACACATAGCATCAAATTACCAAATTAGAACCACACGTATTAAAGACTTTACCTAGTATTAATTTTTAGCAATAACGTCAAGCACATAAGCAATCAAGAAGCACAAAGAGGGAGAAGTCTGGAACACCCTGTGTGGCTCCCCAGGTCCTTTCTCTCCACATTGGACAGGAGCCTTCTGATCCAGAACAGATGAGGACTCTCAGTGAGGTCTGTGGCTCACCTATCATAATCAAGAAGGTTCAATTATGAAATATCTCCATTTTCTACCCTAGAAAATTGTGACATTTTTTGTGAGCTGTGAATCATAAACTCACAAATCTTAGATGTATTTTCATATGCAATTTTATGCCAAGGCAGCCTAGAAAAACTTTCCATAAATAAGGACTCTCCTCCTAACAAATATCATTAGTCTATTTATACAAAGGAGAAGTTACCATATTTTACATGGAGATGAGACTGAGTCATTTGCCTTTTCTTTCCCTCAGAAGCATTGCCCTGGTAATCAGGGCAGAAATAAATCACAGGCTTGCTGTTTTATCTCCTTTCCCCCCAACATCTATTCTTATTTCTTACTTATTCTTGTCTTAGAGGAAGAAGTCCCGCTTTACATTAATCAGGTGTTCTAAATATCATTCTCTCAGCTATTCTTTTTCATTATGCCCTCTGATACAGCTTTTTTTCCTTTTTATTATGCCATCTGACACAGCTTTAATATATTTCTACCTACCAGCATCTCCTCCTTACCATATAAATATACTTATTCGCTCCTTTTTAAAAACTATTCCTCAAAAATGTGTTATCCCAGAGATATCTAATTACCTCTTTCTTTACTATAAATTATTGACACTTATTTAGACCTAAATGTGACTGACACTCACCACATGGGACATTTGGGTATTTCTTGAGCTATAGAAAACATTTTTTGCTGCCTACCAAATATCTCCATCTAGGTGTCCCATAAGTGTCTAAAACTAAGACTATCCAAACTGGAAATGGTTATCTCTAATTTCTCTCCCCCAACATTTGTTTCTGTGTTTATTTTCCCATTTTAGTAAATAAAATACACATATACCTAGATGTCCAAACTGAGAATCATTTGAAATACTCTTTGCTCCACTGAGATTGACATGCAGTCAGTGAGTACCATTATTTGTGTCTCTGTAATAAATCTCAAATCCATTTCCATTTCCCCCACAATAACAGTGCATTAATTAAAGACTTTATCATGTGGGTTCACTAACTCAACACCTAGATACAGTCATATCCAGCCACAGATCCCCATATTTTCCACTCATCAGTAGAGATTTCACCAAATCCTAAAGTCAGGGTACACTAACATATTTTCCTAATCTGCTAGTTCAGAAACTTCATCAGTGAAGGAAGGGAGCCAATAATATGGTAATGTGATTTATTCTGTGATATTACTTGGGTACTATATGACTTCCTTTCCTTTGTTCCTTCTTTTTTTTTTTTTTTTTTTGGTCTCTATGCCAGTTCTCATTCAGCACCATAGAGTCTTTCTGATACTCAATTCCCATGGTAACATTTTAAAACAAGCTTTAGGGGAAAACTATCAAGATTTGTTTGAAACTCCAAATACATAATTTGAACTGGTCCAAATTTGTATGCAAAAATCTTTTTAGCACTGCCAAAAGTTGTAGTTTCTCATGTTGTCCCTTTAATTTTGCAGTCTAATTTTCAGAATTTTTTTAACAGTTTCTAAATAATGAGACATATATCAAACCCAGTTCCTGTTCTGTTAAACACATGTTCATTAAGGAATGTGGTAAATAGAAAAGTAAAAAGTAAAAATTCCTATAATCCCAAATACAAAGATAACCATTATATTAGTGAAGGTTCTCCAGAGAAACAGAACCAATAGGAGATATATAATATCATAAATATATATATATATCATATATGTAAAATATGTGTAAAGAGACTTATTTTAAGAAACTGGCTCCCGTTATTGTGGGGGCTGGCAAGTCCAAAATCCATAGCATAGGCTTAGGGTAGCAGGTTAGAAACTCAGGAAGACATTGAAATTTCAATCTTAAGAAAGAATTTTCTCATCAGAAAATGAATATTTTTGTTCTTAAGCCCTTCAACTGATAGGATGAGGTGCACCCACATTATCAGGGGTTCTTTATCTTATTTAAAGTCAACTTAGTGTAGCTATTATCCACATCCACAAAATATCATCACAACAACACTTAGGAAAGTATTTCATTAAATAAGTTGCCACTATAGCCTAGCAAAATAAACAATAATATTAGCCATCAAAACCATACAATGATTTCTTCAGTATTTTTTCTAGGCATAAGTGGGATTGCACATGTGAGCCCTTTGATGAAACATAACATAAAAAAATTTTTTTTTAATTTCTTGCATCAAATTAAAGGGTTGGTCCAATAACCAAAGATTTATAATTAAATCAAAAATTTTTCATTCATATGTTATTGTGAAGGGAAATACCAACACCTTCACATTCTCAGAGCTGTGTTTAGTTTTGCCAGTTCAGTTTGTGTAGTTGGCTTCATAAAGAGATCTTGGGATGATCTGGGCAATCTGAGAATTATATCTGGTTAATGTTCTTGGACCATTATATCTGATCTCTTATCACCTAAAGAAGAACTTAAAGTTATCCCTTTCAAGGCTGGTTCTTAGAGTTCTGATGAAGGTAATAAAAATTCTACCCAACCACCTTCCCCCACTTATCTACACGACACTTTAAAATAATAGAGCACATTTTGATAATATCAAAATATGCTCAAATCAAAAACCTTCTTTCCACTTCTTCTCTTCATCATTTTCTCCTGTCTTTTCTTGTAAAGCTGAACTTCTTGGGATGCAATGTGCCACCATCAGTATTCTTTTCTTTTATATCCAGTTATTTTCTGAAAATTGGCTTTATTGTCTCAGGTACAAATAAAGAAATACTAATGGAGAGGAAAAACAACATTCTAGCTATTTCAAAATCCTTTGCAGTGGAAAGATGTCTATCAGCTAAAGTGAAGGTTTTGAGTAGGATATCTGAGAGTTCTGACTGGGGAGATGTAAATCATCAGATAATAAAGATGGTATTTGTGACACAAGATTAAATGAGTTTACCAAGGAAGTGAATGTAAATAGTCGGAGAAAGAGAAAAGAAATGATGTAGGAACAGAACCCGGGGATTCTCCAACATGAGGAGGCTTGGAGATGGGGAGAAAACAGCAAAGAAGATTGACAACAATCAGCCAATATGGTAAGAGAAAAGCATCCCAGAAGCAAAGAGGGAAACCATATCAAGAAAGAGTGAGTGTCTATCCATGATTAAATGATGTTATTGGGCTAAATAAGATGAGGATGATTACCTATTGATTTAGGCAGTGATTACAATGGACCTCTACAAGAGCAGTTTCAGAGGAGGAGTGGGAGTGGAAGCCTCACTGGAACAGGTTCAAGAGAGAATGGGCAGAAAGGCATTAAATATAGTGAGAAAATTACTTCGAGTTTTGCTGTCAAGGAAAGCCAAAAAATGAAACAGTAACTGATAGAGAAAGTATGAAGAGACTCTCTGTTTATTTGCTTGTTTGTTTAAGATGTGTAAAAATAAAAATCATGTTTGAAAGCTAATAAGAATGAGTAGAAAGAGAAACTTTGATGGAATTTGATGATACATTGATGATGCAGGAGGAAAAGAAGAGATTTGCCAAATCTGTATCCTTGAGTAGGCTGGAAGGTTCTATTTGAATCTGGCCTCCCAAGAAATGGACTGGCCTTTGATAGGGCCAAAGAATTTATTCACAATAACAATAATGGATGTATAATCCACAGAAACAGAAGCTTGTCAGTGAATAGATATGTAAGAGGGTGAGCATGAGATTCAAGTTCTCACAGAGAAGACTTGAAGAACAAATAGAAACTCGTAAGTTGGATATAGTTAATAGTTATAAAGACCATGCCAAATGAGGAAAATGAGATTTCCAGTCCTGATAAGACAGCATATACTCATTTCATTTCTCTCTGTTCCACTCTGCTAAGTACAACTATAAACCCTGGAAATCATGCAAGAGGTAACCAGAGAACTCTGAAAGGTAAAAAATGGAGTGCAAATTGCTTAGAGACCTCAGGACTAGAGTAAAAGCATACTGGTAGGTCATTTCATAACCCCTTCCTCTATCAAATATGGTGACTCAGGCCCACTGTTCCCCAACATTCAACCTAGCAACAGAAGGCAGCCCAGGTAGAATCCTTTCTTCTCTGGATTATACAGGAGTTTTGCCATTGAGACCAGGCAAGCCCGTGCATGTCCATCAGTGAATGAATGGATAAAGAAGAGGTGGTATGTATATACAATGAAATACTATTCAACCATAAAAATTAAAATAAAATCTTGCCATCTTCATCGACATGGATGGACCTAGAGGGTATTGTGCTAAGTGGAGTAACTCAGAGAAAGACAAATGTCATGTGATTTCACTTATATGTGGAATCTAAAGAACAAAACAAACAGATAAAAAGGAAACAAACTCAGTTACGGAGGATATTTTGATGGTTGCTAGGTGGAAGGGGGATTAGGGGTTGGTCAAAAAAGATTAAGAAGTATAAGTTGATAGTTACAAAATAGTCATAGGAATGTAAAGTATAGCATAAGGAATATAATCAGTACCATTAGAATAACTATGTACTAGATGGGTACTAGGTTAATCAGGGTGATCATTTTGTAAGTTATGTGTCTAATTAATATATTGTACAATTGAAACTAATGTATCATTGTATGTCAACGATAATCAAAATTTTCTTTTAACGTAATAATAAAAAAAAAAATACCAGGTAAGCCCAGTACGTGCCTCTAAGGGAGATCAATCAGGAGCCCCACTGATAATATAGAACCAGGTAAGTGCTCTCCTTCCCAACCAGACCTGAGACCTCCCCATATTTCTCCACCTGGAGACACTAGTAGAACCAGCAAAGGGAAATCTCATCATAATGCCTACCCTGGAAGCCTCTTTGTCCCAAAGGGCCTGAGATACCCCATTCCTCAAAACAAGGGACAGGGTATCTGGGGACACCAGCAGGGGGGATTCTGCCATATAATTGCCTGTCAGGGAAGCCTTTTCTTCTGGGCAGGAATGAAACTACCCACCCCCCACCCAGAGGCACCAGACAGCCTAACCAGAGGAATCTCCTTTTGCCCCCTCAGGTGACACCAGTAGGAATCCGTGAGAGTACCAAGGTAAACAGCAGACCAAAAAAGAAACAAAAAGTCTTTGAAAATTAAAATTTCATTGGAACCATGGCCCACAAAAGTAAGGCAGTACCTACCTGAGTGCTAAATCAAACCAGGGTGACTGCCTGCTAAACTAAAAAAGAGGCACTGTAGTATGACAATCATTGCCAAGAAAGGTAATAACTTAAATGCCAAAAAAAATAAATAAAATAAAAGTCACAAGAAAGCAAGTACTCAAGTTATAATAATGAGAGCCAGATTCAGCATTTGTTGCTTATAGTGTACCAAATACTGCACAAAGAACTTAATATGGATTAACTATTTTGTTACTCATAATAGTCCTATTGGTTAGATATTGTTCTTGTTATGCCTGTTTTTCAGATGAGTAAACTGAGGCACAGAGAGTTTAACCTGAACTACCCAAACATCTCATAAATGATGGAGTTAGGATTTGGAAACTGGCAGTCACAAGCTTATAAACTCTACTTTATACCACCATCCTATATTTAATGAATGTGATGTAAAGTAGTTTACATTAGATTGTAAAGGGTCATGACTATCATTTTAAGGAATATAGGTTTAATTCTGTAAGCAAGTGACTGTATGAGCAGATTTGTGTTTTTAAAAATAACTCCGAAGATAGATAAGGGTAAAGGGAGTCAAATATATGGTGATGGGAGGAAATTCAACTTTGGGTGGTGAACACACAATACAATATACAGGTGACATATTATTGAATTGTACACTTGAAACCTATGTAATTTTATTAACCAATGTCACTCCAATAAATTTAATGAAAATACACAAATAAAAATAACTCTGGAAATTATAAGAAAGGTGATTTAGAAAAAGAAAGACTAAAATAGGAAAAACAGTGATGGCCACAATAAGCAAAGCAAAAGATATTAAGGACCAAAACTAGACAAATGACAAGGTTACTGAGGAAAGGCTATTACCAGAAACAAAAGTGCTCTTTATCAAGAAGACAATAATTCTAAACATTTCTTTAGCTCATAGCAAAGCTTCAAAACACATGAAGTTAAAACTTGTAGAACTTCAAAGAGAAGTAGACAAATACACAATTACAATCGTGGATTTCAACATACCTCTCTCAATAATCTCTAGACCAGGTGGATAGAAAATCAGTAATGATATAGAAGAATTGAAAAACACTTAAGTAATTGTTGATTCTAAAACTGACATTTATAGAACCCTCTAACCAAAGATAACAGAATATTTTTGAACATAGAACACTTACCAAGATAGGTCATATGCTGAGCCATAAAACAAGTCTTGATAAATTAAAAACGTCAAATTAAATGAAGTATATAACAAGAAATTAAATGAAAAATCCATAGCAAAAAGAAATCTTGAAAATTCTCAAATATTTGAAAATCAAATAACATACTGTTTAGTAATTCGCATGTCAAAAAAAATAAATCAAAAACAAAATTACAAAATAGTTAAACTAAATGACAATAAAAGCACAAAGTATTGGAATTTATAAAATATACTAAAACAGTGCTCAGAAAGAAATGTACATTAAAGGGACATATTAGAAAAGAAGTAAAGACTAAATCAATGTCATTATATTTTATCTGAAAAAAAAAAAAACTAGAAAAAGACTACATAGGAAGTAGAAGCAGAAAAATAGAAATAATAAAGATGAGAGCAGACATCAACGAAATAAGAAAAAAATAAAGCAATGGAACCAAGAGCTGATTCTTTGAGAAGATCAATAAAGTTGATAAACCTCAAGCTAGATTGATTCAGGAAAAATGAAAGATATAGAGAGAAAGAGATATAGAGAGAAGATACCAGTTACCAGTATTGCTATAAGGAACCAATGATCATACCATAATCAGAGAAAGAATACCATCACAGATTGTACAGAAGTAAAAATTAAAAAAAAAATTATAACAGATAACACAAATAGATCTATACCTATGAAAGAAATAGAATTTTCAGTTAAAAACTTTCCCATAGAAATTTCCCTCAGTAAAAGTTCCACTTGGTGGTGACATAGAAGTTCTTGAATTTTCCTCCTCCTATAGATGCACCAAGTACACAGCAACATATAGAGCAATTCCCTCTGAGAGAAATTCAGAAACTAGCTGAGCAACTCCTACAAATCAGGTAAATCAGAAAATACTTGAAACAGGTAGGAAAGTCTGAAATATACTCCTGCCTTAAATCCTATCCCCAGACACAGTGCCACATAATCAGAAGAGGAACGCCAAATCTCAGCTTTTTCTTAAAGAGTGAAGTGTTTGCATCACACAGCTAGTGTCCCAACTTTTAAGGCTGTCTCCTGAAGTCTGAGCCTTCAAATTGCATAGCTCTGAAAGTTAACAAGGTTTGTATTCATGAGTCCCAGAGGACTATAACAAAGAAGCAGTTGTTAATCATATGATCATCTCAGTAAATGCAGAAAAAGCATTTGACAAATTCAACATTCTTTCATTATAAAAAAAAAATCTCAGCAAATTGTGTACAGAAGGAACATTCTTTATCATAAGAAAGGCTATATATGACAAGCCCTCATATTCAAAGGTGAAAATCTAGATGCTTTTTCTCTAAGATCAGAAATAAGACAGAAATACTTACTCTTGCCACTTTTACTCAATATAGTACTGGAAATCTGAGCCAAAGCAATTAGGTGAAAAAAAAAAGTTATAAAAGGCATCCAAATTGAAATGGAAGTAAAACTATCTCTGTTTGCAAATAATATTATTTTATACAAAAAATCCTAAAACTTCCACTATAAAAACTGTTAGAATAAACTAATTCAGTAAAGTTGGAGAGTATAAAATGAACATACTTTAATCATTTGCATTTCTATACATTAACAACAATTGAAAAGGGATCATTTATATTATCATCAAAAGTGAAAAAATGCTAAGAAACAAATTAATCAAGGAAATGAAAAATATATACACTGAAAATTATGACACTGATGAAACAAAGATGATACAAATAAATAAAAAGATATTCCATGTTCATGGAATGGAGAAATTAGTATTGTTAAAATGTTCATACTATTCAAAGCCATCTATAGATTGAATGCAGTCCTTATCAAAATTCCAATGGCATTTTTATTGAAATAGAAAAAGCAATTTTAAAATTCATATGGCTAAACAGCTGAGTAGATAAACATTGTGCTGGCATCCTCCCAAAACCACGTCAACATTACAAATAATTACAGAACAATCATCATTAAGAATTGCCTGAACTCTAGATGAACAGAAGTCCTACAACTAAGGACATACAGAAGAAGCCATGGAGACTGATAGAAGGGGCAAAGGCAAAGAAAGAGCTGGGCCCACACATAGAGTGTAGTGATTAAGAAACTTCAGCTTCCGAGTTCCCCCTGAGGAGAGAAAAGTTCTACCCTGACATCAGGCTCCCAGTCCAGGGTTCCAGTACTGGGAAGAGAAACCCACATAACTTCTAGCTGTGAAAACCAGCAGAGATTGTAGCTGAGACAAAAGCCTGCTAGAGTGCCAGACATCCCTCTTAAAGGGCCCACACATGAACTTACTCATTGACAGGCTCACTTGCTCTGAGTTTCATAGCTGGGGAAGCAGCTTGAACAGTACCAGAGACATACAAGAAGAAACTGAATAATCTAGCTCCAGGATGAGACCTGGAGGGGCAGCGTTCTCCCAGATAGAAGAATAGGGAGATGTCATTGTTCCTTTGCTGAATCCTCCCCTCTACCCAGCCAGCACATGCAGGCAGGTACCACATCTGAGTCTCCATCAACCTGGGTAACACTATTTGCCCCACCCTAGGGATTCCCTGAGACCCTCCCTGCCCCACCCAATTTGCAGGTCCACACAAACCTCTTCCAGTAGCTTTTCCATATAAACAGCCTGTCTTGGTTCATGCTGTGGACTTATCTAAAACCTCTCAAAGGTTCACAAACCTTGACAAGCAGCATCTAATTCAGCACACCCCATACCTTTTGCTAATTAGCCTTAAGCCAGCACTAGTGACAGCTGGCCTCAGGCCACAACTTAGCCTGTCCCAGTGACCTCTAAGCCCAGCACGAGTGGCAACCATCTATAGATCACTTTGTAGCTCACACCAAGGAGCCCTGGGCAGGGCACAGGCAGCAGTTGACCTGCACCAGAGCCTATCTCAAGAGGCCCCAAGACCAACAAATCCTGTAGTCAGCTTCAAACCACATCAGAGCACTACCCAACCACCTGCACAAATGACATATCCAAAGGGGAGGCTTAGTAGGCATCAGAGCTCTTCTAAAGCAAATCCTACCCTCTAGGGTTAGCCCCTGCACAACTGCTCATCCACAGTAGTCATGGCCAGTCTTCACAACCAATCAGCCTGATGGTCAATTCTTCCCACTGAAGTGCAAACAGCAACCAAGAATCAATTATAACAGGAGGACACACACAATCCATACAAGGAACACTCTTGGAGTACCTGGGTCAGGTGACCAGGGAGACAGTGCCACTGGGCCCCAAAGGATACCTATTACATAGACCCACTCTGCCAAGACCAGGAGACATAGCAGCTCTGCCTTACACATAGAAACAAATACAAGAAAAAAGCCAAAATGAGGAGACAAAAACATTTCCCAAATTAAAGAACAAACAAAGCTCCAGAAAAACAACTAAACAAAATGGAGAGAAGCAATCTCCCAGAAGCATAGTTCAAAACCCTGATTATTAGGATGCTCCATGATCTCAGTGAGAACTTCAACAAAGAAATAGGAAATATAAAATATGAAGTTAGAAAACATAAAAAAGAACAAGTCTGAAATAAAGAACACATTAAAGGAAATCAACAGATTAAATGAAGCATATGATTGAGTCAGTGATTTGGAATATAAGGTAGCAGAAAACACCCATTAAGAATAGCAACAGGAAAAAAATCCCCCAAAATGAGGATAGTTTAAGGGACCTCTGGGATAACATCAGGCATACCAATATTTCCATCATATGAGGTACCAAAAGAAGGAAAGAGCATGGAATTGAAAACTTATTTGAAGAAATAATAATGAAAAACTTTCCTAACCTGGTGAAGGAAATAGACATACAAGTCCAGGAATCTCAAATGGTCCTGACTAAATGAAACCAAAGAGGTCCATCACAAGATACATTATAATTAAAATATTATAAGATTAAAGACAAAGAGAGAGTCTAAAATGCAACAAGAGAAAAGCTGTTAGTTACTGACTAGGGAGCTCCCATAAGACTGTCAGCTGATTTCTCAAAAGAAAATTTGCAGACCAGAAGGGATTGACAAAAAATATTCAGAGTGATAAAAACCAGGGACTTATAATGAAGATTACTCTACCCAGCAAAGCTTTCATTTAGAATTAAAAGACAACGAGCTTTCCAAACAAGAAAGAGCTAATGGAGCTCATCACTCCAAACCAATATTACAAGAAATGTTAAAGGGACTTCTTTTAAAAAAGCAGGAGGGAGGGAGAAAAAGATAAAAAATATGAATAATGAAATGGCAATAACTACATATCTATCAACAATTACTCTAAATTTAAATGGATTAAATGCTCCAATCAAAAGACAGTGTGGCTGAATGGATAAGAAAATAAGACCCTTACATATGCTGCCTACAAGGGACTCACTTCAGATGGAAAGACACACAGACTATAAGTTAAAGGACAGAAAAAGATATTTTACGCAAACAGAAAAAAAATTGGAGTAGCAATACTTTATCAGAAAAAAATAGACTTTAAAGCAAAGTTGGTAACAATAGATAAAGAAGGACCTAATAATGCCACTTCTGGGTATTTATCCAAAGAAACCCAATACACTAATTTAAAAATATATCTGCACTATTATGTTCATTGCAGTGTTATTTACAATAGCTAAGATATGGAAGCAACCTAAGTGTCCATCATTAGATGAATGGATAAAAAAGTGGTAAATATAAGCAATAGAATATTATTCATAAAAAAATGAAATCTTGCCATCTGCAACAACATGGATGGACCTAGAGAGTATTATGCTAAGTGAAATCAATCAGACAGGGATAGACAAGTACTATATGATTTCACTTATATGTGGAATCTAAAAAACAAAATAAACAAACATACAAAATAGAAAAAAACAGATACAGAGAACATTTTGATGGTTGCCAGATAAGAAGAAATTGGGAGTCGGGAAAAAGGAGAAGGGATTGAGAAGTACAAATTGGTAGTTACAAAATAGTCATAGGGATATAAAGTACACCAGAGAGAATATAGTCAAAAATATTCTATAACTATATATGGTGTCATATATGTACTAGATTTACTAGGGTGATAACTTCATAAGTTATATAAATGTCTAACCATTATGTTGTACACCTAAAACTAATGCAATATTGTATGTCAACAGCAATTTAAAAATTAAAAAATATTTTTAAAAATTAAAAAATAAAATTCATGTGGAACTACAAATGACCCCAAAGAGCCAAAGCAATTTTGAAAAGATAAATAAAGGTGTAGGTATCACACTTCCTGACTTTCAACTATACTACAAAACTATAATAATTAGGACAGTATGTTATCAATATCAAAATGGATACATAGATCAATTGAATAGAAAACCCAGAAATAAATTCATGCATATATAGTGAATTAATTTTTAACAAAGATACAAAAAATACAGTGGAGAAAAGATAGTCTATTCAATAAATAATGCTGGAAAAAATGGATAATCGTATGCAAAAGAATGAAACTGAACCCTTATTGTATACCATACACAAAAATCAGCTCTAAGTAGATTAAGAATTTGACTGTAAGCCCTGAAACCGTAAAATTCCTGGAAGAAAAAAATAGGGAGTAAGTATCTTAACATTGGTTTGGCAATAATCTTTCTGGATTTGATACTAAAAGCAAAAACAAAAACAAAAACAAAAACAGAAACAAATGTGGAACTACATCAAATTAAGTTTCTGAGCAATTAAAGGAAATCATCAACAAAATGAAAATACAATTTATGAAATGAGAGAAAATATTTGCAAACAATATCAGATAACGAGTTAATATCCAGAATATACAAGGAATTCATGCAAATCAATAGCAAGAAAACCAATAACCCAATTTAAATGGACAAAAGACGTGAATAGATATTTTTCCAAAGACAACATACAAATGGCCAACAGGTACATGAAAAGGTGCTCAACATCATTAATCACCATGGAAATGCAAATCAGAGCCACAATAAGATATTATTTCACACATGTTAGGATGTCTATTATCAAATAATAACAGATGCTAGAAAGGAAAAATTAAAACCTTTGTACACTGCTGGTGGGAATGTAAACTGGTACAACCATTATGGAAATAGCATTAAGGTTCCTCAAGAACTTAAAAATGGAATTACCATATAATCCAGCAATCCTACTTCTGAGTCTATATCCAAATAAAATAAAATTACTATCTGAGAGAGAGATCTGTACTTCCAGGTTCATTACAGCATGATTCATAATAGCCAAGATATAAAAGCAACCCAAGTGTCCAACAATAGATGAATGCTTAAAGAAGATGTGGTGCATACATACACAATGATACATTATTCAGCCATAATTTTAAAAAAGAAAATACTGCCATTGATGACAACATGGATGAAACTTCAAGGCATTATGCTAAATGAAATAAGTCAGGTAAAGAAAGACAAATATTGTATGATATCATTTATAAGTGGAATCTACAAACTCATAGAAACGAAAAGTAGAATGGCTGTTCCTAGGGGCTAGGAGGTAGAGGAAATGGGAGATATTGGTTAAAGGGTACAACTTCCAGTTATAAAATGAGTAAGTTTGGGGCATCTAATGTACCAAATTGTCTCGCCATCACCTGTCCCCCCAAAAAAACATTGTAATTATGTGAGGTAAAGAATGTGTTAACTAACCTCATTGTGACAATTATTTTGCAATATTACGTGTTATCAAATGAACACATTGTACACCTTAAACATACACAGTATGATGTTGGTTATATCTCAATAAAGCTGGAGAAAAAAAAGAAATCCAAAATAACTTTTTACAAACAGAAAAGAAGCCACAATAGAATCCCTAAAATAGAAAAAAAAAAAACTTTCAAATTTAGAAAAATAAATTAAACTGGATGTTAAGTATCTAAGAACATAAAATAAAAATGACTTGGAATATCAAAAATAAATAAAAACCCTCGTTCAAGTCTAGAATGTGTTTCTTAACTTCAAATCCAGCACATAGTAAAAAAAAAAAAAAAAGCATACAGTCGACCATCTGTATCTGTGGGCTCTACATCTGCAAATTTAACCAACAGTGATCAAAAACAGTATTTTCAATCTACAGTTGGGAACCCACAGATATGGAGAGCCAACTGTTTGCGTTGCACTACATTTTACATAAAGGACTTGAGAATCCACAGGATTTTGTTATCTGTGAGGGGTCCTAAAACCAATCTCCCATGGATATCAAGACAACCATGCTTACAAAAATTTTCATAAAATTCTGAAAAACTCACTAACATATCACATGTTCTTGGTTACAGAGGTAATAAACAATGTGAGAAAAATCTAATAATTATAGAGCATCAACGCTTAACAAAGTATGAATCATCAATTTAAAGTTTTCACTAAACAGAGAAATAGACCTAACAGATTAAAAGCTAAGAGAATCATTTCATCATTTCTTTATCACATCATTATTGCAACGGAATTGTAGCTAGACAAATTACCCAAAAGTTGTCATAACCATAGAAATCAAGATGTCCTTTAATAACAGACATCTTAGAATAATCCATAATTACTCTTTAAAAATATCAATAGCTTATAGACAGTAATTCAAGTTTAAGTTTCTCTTCTTTGCAAGTTCAGAATGCAAAAAACATAAGGCAAGCTTTGAAAAGACTCATCTCATCTAAGTTGAAATAAAACTAAAACTAAATAGGACTATACCCTAAAGGCCATCTAAGTATATTTTCTTTATGCTTACACACATTTTTGAATACTTCATCCATGGTCATCTTTATTGAAATAAAAATTTTTACAATGGAAATAATTTTCTCTATCCAGACATTGAAATGTCAAATATGCAAAAAGATGGGGATGAAAACAAGACATGTTTGTCAAGAAGCAATCAAATGGAAAGAGAAGAGATATGATAAATTATAAGAAGAAAACACCACATAACTTAATGTAT